>JALBZZ010000019.1:0-117646 GCA_038051095.1 Globisporangium irregulare
GGACTGACTGGAAATGAAGAGTGAATGTCAATGATGATATATCTTTTTTGACAGGATATTTATTTTCTGTAGTGTAACAATTTGAGAGGACTGACTGTAGCGTAAACAATTGACTAATACTGGGCTTTGTACCGATATCAGTACCGGTAACCATCTCGAACTTATTTGAAATCGTACAGTGTTCATATGCTGTTGACCAGTTTGTTGTGTGGCGGACACAACATGGTATGTTTTCTGGTCTTCAAAAGTCTACACTTGGGAAATACTTTCGCCGGTTGGGCAAAATTGGCACTCCACGAGAACTTGTTTGGAGCAACCTAAACACAAAATAAACACGTGAATGGCGAGGACGGCGGCGGCTGCTCGGCGCACCGCAGTTTTCCAGCTGCGCGTACTGCCAAGTAGCGCACCAGCGCCAGGCGTGAAGCGCTTGAAGCCGCCACAGTCGCGCTTGCATCTGTGACTCTGATCGTTGATGATGGCCGCTGAGACCACGGACAGGCGTGACTGGCGATCAGTTTCCTCTTCCACTTAGTGGACCTGCATCCTGCGTCAAGACCCCACCCCAACCCTCCCTTCCCTTCGCCCTCCCATCCGGCCAGAACAAGTTGATGACGTACGACTGACCGCGTGCCACCTGAACGGAGAACAAGATGCAATGTGTCAAGTTGGTGCAGGCACAGTGGTGTTGAGATCGCCCCGCCGTCGTGGAGGAATACTCAAGTGGCGCGAAGCGCTCAAAATGCGCGTGACCAGTGCGGCAAATGCACCCAAGGCTGGCGTGAGAGTGGTCTTGACACCGAAACTCCTGGTGGTGGCGTGAAGTGTATCTATGGATAACAAATGGTGACTCGCTCAAGCGATTCTTGCCAATGTGCCGGTGGCTGAGAGGTTTTGGAGAGCCTTCTGGTGAGGTTGCTGGTCAAAAAGAGCCCACCAAGTCGTATAAATGCGGTATGTTGCGTGCAGTTTCCTACTGTGGACGCGCTACATGCGTCCCAAGGAGCTGATCCAGCCTGTTGCGCCAGCCAGTAGCAAATTTTGTTCACCCGAGGGCTTCTGATTGACTTCCTGTCTGAAAAGTTCTGCTGGGAGCTTGTTTCATGATTGCAAATGTTCAAAACAGCGAATGACTGAGTCGAAACTCGATTTTCAGAGCTCTCTTTTTGCTCAACTATAAGTAAATCAAGGGCTGGAACACTAAGCCACTTGCATGTCCATTGTACATCTGCTCTTCTGTGATGTAAATGGACAGCTTGGGGCTGAACATGATGTTTGTTGTCTCTAACGGCCAAATCCTTCCAACATGACTCATAAATGCAGTCTAGGGTATGCAATCTCATCGTGTGAAATGCGCCGACAAGATCCAAGGAGCTGATCCAGTCTGTTGCTGCGAAAGTCGACGTGTTGGACATCAGATGGCTCTGACGAAAGAGACGCCACGAGTGTGCTACAAGGTCTAAAATGCTCAAAGCATCGAACGACCGAGCCCTCTTTTTGTTAATCTAGAAATGATGCAGGGTCAGAACGCCCAGCGACTTACGATTTTGCATTTCAGTTCGGTCTGTTCATTCCCCATATGCTCTGCGGTGAATTAATTGAGTCACTCGAGTTAAAAGAGTGGCCATTTGTTAGTTCTCTCTTTCCCTCTTGACAGCCAGGTCTCGATGAGTCAGGGGATCTCGGACACTGAATCTCGCTTGCTAATCGCAGACCAGTTGGCGAAACCGCCCGATCCGTCCGTTTCACTTTTTGACACGCTGACTGGATGGACCCTTTCGATTCGAATAGCTCTATTGTTAAAATTCGAACTCGACAGACGAGAGAGACACTCGGGCCATGTAGTATACTGTAAATGCCGAGCGCATCAGTGGTTCGCCTTTTGTGTGAGTGCTTTTGAAGCCATAGCTACACATTCTACACCTTCCTCCCACGAGCCTCTCCCCTCTCTCTCTGCCACGTCAGTTTACGGTTGTTACTCATTGCAAAAACACCAGTCACCAGTTGCTCCTCGTCCTCAGCGTACGCGTACTGGAACGTTTTTTTCCCCTCCAGGCGTTTCAGCTTTTGGCTGCTCTACCTTGGGGTGAGCTCTCATCTTACTCTGCGGCACCGAGTTCATGATTCTCACTCGGTTTGCTTGAACGTGAGAAGAGTTTTTCTTTCTCTTTGACTCTAGAGACGCCACGAACAAAACCGTTTTGCTTGTACCCGCTTTTTGTCAGCGGAAGGAGCAAGCTTGTGGCTGCACACGTGCAGCCATTTTTGAGCAGGGGCAGGGTTAATTTTAAAGTTTTGACCAGCTAGGAACCGCAGAAAGGAGCAGGGTTAGCGATAATTCTGTCTTGTCGCTTCGCCATTACCGCCTTGCGGTTCAGTTTCAGATTGCGTTCGCTTTCTTTCTTGGGTGTGGAGATCGCATGCGTGCGTGCGTGTGCGCGTGGCAAAAAGGATGCGACAGTGAAGAAGAAGCTGAGAGGTAAGTATGAACGCATTGAATGAAAAGAGTGAGCTTGTAGCTGAGCGTCGGGTAAAAAGAGTGAGCTCAAAGCAGAAAATTGGTCCCTATGCTTTTTAGCATACATCGAGAGGAGTTCTCTGTTGATCGATCTCAAAGCGGCGACTTTGAGAGAAACGATACGCGCCTTCACTTTCATTCACTCATCGAGTTTGGAGCTCTGCTGAAATTTGTCGAGAAGGTCGGGTGGTGAGGCCACCGCAAAGCAGCCGAAAGCTGAGTGAAATCGTCTGAAGCAAACTGAGCTGGAGCTGAAGAAAACAAACCCACCCCTGCTTCAAAGTTCATAGACCAACACTGAAAACAAAACCCACTTCGCTGGTGTGGTCAGGCTCGGTCCAGTCCAGATCAGGTGACGCATCATCGTCCAACGCTTGCCCAGGACCACCTCGACAATCGCCTTTTGGCTTCGCTTTTCGTTTTTTCGTCTTTCTGAGCGGAGAGGAAGCCATCGCGTGACGTGACTGGAAACAAAATTAGCAGCGGCGTCAACCTCAAACAATCGATGGTGGTAAGTCACCCACTCTGGATTTCCAAAATCAGGTTTTGGTGGAACTGAAATGGCTACAAGACCCCATCAGAACACCAGAAGCTACCGCAAAAAAATCCCCAACAGATTGCGATATTTTTTTCTTAACATCCGAGCAGATCTATTGGATCCTTTGACAAACGAAATCGATTGAAAATAGATCCCGTTCATTCATTCATTCAGGATGTCGTCGAGAAATGCGCAAGTCGGCTGCATAGCTAGCTAGACAGGCAATGTATGCAATGAACAGATTTAAATGAATCGGTTCACCGAAATGAAAAATCCAGCTAACCAGCCATCAACTGGTAGATCTTCTCATCCTCACGCAGCAGACAAAGATGTCTCCGCCGGATTTTGAGGCTCGACCTTTCTGCGCGGAGTGAATGAAATGACATGACTCACTTCATTTTTCCTCGTCTTCTCTGATCCAGTGAATCCAACGCGAAAGTCAATCAATCCCATGATTGATTGACAGATCCATCAAGGACAAGGCAGAATTGCAGTGACATGTCGAGGAAGACAAGCGAGAGAGAGGAGAGATGGCTACACTCGATGACAGTGCAGCCTTTGAGGATCGCGATCATTCTCTTTCTCTCCCGCTCACCAGATGTCGCGACCGAATGAGTGATTAAAAGAAGATGAGGGAGGAGATCGTCATCGCCGCGCAGCTTGAAGGGATCCCTTTTTGCTCAAAACGGTGAGATCAGCCGGAATGAGTCAGTCACTTTCGGTAAGTAAGCATTCACACGAGCGGACACCAGGAATACGGTACGTACGAGAGACGTCGGACGAACGAATGGGAATGACGGATCTCATAGGCAGTGGCAGTGGTGGTGGTGGCGGTGGTGGTGGTGGAACTGGGCGGGTGGGCGTCTTGTTGTCGTCACGAGGAAGGCGGAGTACTACTATTTCGCTCCTTCGCTGGTGGTCGGGTCGAACGCGAAGGCGTGGTCTTCGTATGAGCAACACGGAGGGGGTGTTCGGACGGATGGATGGATGGATAGTCGGTAATGGGTCGGCGCTGCAAGAACGCTAGGCGGACGCTGCTCCCGGGAGTTCCTCTGTCTCGAAAATCAAAGTGAAAATGAAAAAGTGGAATGAATGGAGGCTTGTGGTGTCGTTGCTCCGTTGCCCAGACAGAGAGTCCACTAATACAGCGGTTCTGAAGTGGATAGCCGCGCACACACACACAGCCAGCCATGAGCCATGAGCTATGGGCTACGTATGCATGCCATGAGACTAGCTAGGAGAGGCGCGACAAGCAAGAGACAAATGGGGGGACACGCCTCCTTTGCTTTCGCTTGCTCGTGCGTTCCGGTCGGCCTTGCCGGCGTTTTCCGCAGAAGCGATAAGCAATCGACCAAAGAGTGCGGGGCGGCGGCGTGAGAAATCAGCTAGCGGAAGCGCGCTGGAACGGACGCGGAAAGCGCCTCGCTCCAGCTCTCCATGGAAAGAGAGAGAGAGAGAGCGAAGGAACGCGCGGCGGTCGCCACCGAACGAAGAAAGGAAGGAAGCCACACCACATACACACACACACGCACACAGATCGCAAAGCCACAGCGCAAGCGAGCCCAGCCTGCCACGCCATCGGCTCAGCAGCAGCAAACAGCAGCAAACAAACGCCATCCTTCCCCGCCCATCGCCCATCGCAATGAATAAGACCCGAGTTGAAGAGCTCGCGGGAGTAGCCGCCATCAGAATGTTTATACCTTTCCATAACAAATAAACCTTTGTAATAAAAACAAAGACTTTCATGATGGAAATTTTATCTGTATTAAAACTATTTTTTATGTCGTTTTCCCTCTTTGATGGTGCCACAAAGGCCGACCAAACACCAAACGCAAGCTCAAAAGCCCGTATTTCCAGGTGACCTCATTGCTTCACCCTACCTCTCCTCTAAAGTGCGCCGTCGACTGGTTGGCTGGTTGGCGTAAAAAAGACAGGCCAATTGGACAAAAAGGGTCGCCAGCCCCACCCCTCCCTCCCCCCCCTCCCCCTAATATAAACCTACGGTATTAGGGGCTCAGGGGTTTTTGATTTTCAAATGCGGCCTTGAGTGTGAAGACGCCCGCCTGCCTCGCGCCTGCCACTTGCCCCACAGGAACAGCGCAGTCCAGAAAGAGAGGGAAGAAGAACGGACGGATCCATCCGATCCATCCGACCCAAGCGAGTGCAGTCAGTCCGCCCGGCAGGTGAGCAGTTGAAGCGCTGTTCGGCCCCTGGCGAGCGAGCGAGCGAGCCAGCATGAATGAGCTCACGCCGCCGCACGCGCTCCACCACCACAGCAGCAGCAGCGCTGGTAGCAGTAGCAGCAACGCCGGCAACGCCAACCACCCGCATCACCACCAACTTCATCACCTCCATCACCTTTCGTCTTCTTCTTCTGGTGCCACAGCAGCCGCCGGGATTGGCACACCGCACCAGCACCAGCATCACCAGCAGCAGCAGCAGCAGCATCACCAGCATCACCAGCAGCAACTGCACCACTTGCAGCAGGCGCGAGGCGGCGTCGGGATGCCGTCGTCCATGGGCTCCTCGTCTGCGTCATCTGGTTCGTCTGGTTCTTCATCAATAGCAGCGGGCGAGCGGAAACGGTGAGTACATAGCTACACAAACGGGTAGCTACATTCACAGTAGCTACATAGCAATGCTTGCAAGCAAGCGTATCTTTTTGGCATCTTATTCACCGCAGCCATCTGATGACGTGGATGGATAGATGAATGGATAGATGGATAGATGATGACGGGAGGAGTGAGTGAGTGAGGGTTCGGTGACGGACGCCTCATGGGTGAAAAGGTGTTCGGGCCATCTGAAAACGAGGCGGGAGTGATTTGGGAAATGCTGACGCTTCTTCTATTGTTACTGTGTGTGTGGTGTTCGTGGATCAATGGATGAATAGGTTTCATGGACGCAATGCCAATGAACCCAACTACGCGAACGAGTACTCCATTGGCGCGTTTGGCTACGGTGGCGGAGGCGGCAGTCAACAGCAGCAGCAGCAGCAGCCGAAAGAGCGCAACTTTGCGGCGCAGCAGCAACAGCAACAGCAGTTCCAGCCCCAGGCAGCGAACCCGGCGCCGTACTCGTACAACTATGGCACCTATGGGCAATACGCGCCTGTCGCCTACCAGCAGCAACAACAACAGCAGCAGCAACAACAACAACAACAACAGCAACAGCAACAGCAGCAAGCTGTGATGAGTCATGTGGGTCTTCAACACTCGCACCATCAGCAGCACCAGCATGCCAATGCGCAGCACCAGCAAGGCTACGGCGCGGACCCGCTCGGCATGCTGGTGAGCTCGGCGACGCAGCCGGACGCCATGCCGCAGCAGCAGCTGGCGAAGAGCGCAGGAGCTCCAAAGTACCGCGGAGCCTTCGGGATGACCACGCCGCAGGACGCTGGCGCGTACTTGAGTGGTGCTGGTGGCGGTGGCAACCAGGTGCTGCAGTCCTACGCAGATCGTCAGCAAGAAAGCTTTATCAAATTCGCGCAGACCTCGGTACAACAGCAACAGCAACAACACCAGCAGCAACAACACCAGCAACAGCAGCACATGGCGGCGATCGATGTCGCAAACCCGCACCAAGCGACGTTCCGGACCCAACTGATGCCTCCAAGCTCCTATGGCGCTGCCGCTACTGGTGGTGGTGGTGGTGCTTCTGGTAGCGGAGGGTCGTATCCATTTCGAGCGCAGGCAAGTGGCTTGGACTTGGTCTCACCCACGGCTGCAGTCGCGGCAGCTGTCGCCATGTCGTCGTCCGGCGGCTACGACCCGACGAACCTCACCACCGGGTCGCTGCAGCGCATGAACAACGGCTACTCTTTGGCCAGTAGCGGTGGTAACAATATTGGAGGCTCGTCCCGTGTGCCGAACCTGTTCCCTGGCTCTGCTGCGGCGCTGACGAGCCGACTGAAAAGCGAAGGTAGCGGCGACTTGATAGATCCGCGTGTGCCAGCATCTTTAGGTTACGATCACCAGCAACAGCAACAGCATCAGCAACAGCAACAGCAGCAGGTGTCCTCTACCAGCGCCATGTCGAAAGGCTTTGGTGGCGGATCGTCTATCTACGTGGAGTCCTCCGCGACGAACCTGTCATCAAACACAGCGAGTGGAAACAACAACAGCGGTGGTGGTGGTAGCGGCGGCATGTACCCAGCGTCTTTGCATTCGCAGGCGACGTCGTCCGAGTTTGCTCCTCCCAGCGGTGAAGTGTGCAGTCTCTGCCTCGGCAGCAACCCGTGCGATCGCATCGCTCACGGCTGCGGCCACCGCTTCCACACCTCGTGTCTGCAGGACTGGGACGAGAAGCTCGCGTGTCCATTGTGCCAAACGGTATGTTTGTGTGTGCCTTGACCAATTTTAGAAATTGGTCGACCTTTTCTGGTGAAATTGTTTTTTTGTTACTAACAGCAAGGCTTCTGTGCTCTTGACTTTCTTTTTCCTAGACTGCGCACCATCAAATTACGACACTCGTGCATGGAGGCGCCAATGTCGTGGGCTTTGGAGTTGGCGGAGGCGTCAACAACAACAACAACAACAACAACAACAATGTCCCGCAGCTCATCGACGCCCAGGCGCACCAGCCTGTGAGCGTCTCGTCTGGCGGATCCATGCAGCAGATGCAGCAATTGCAGGCGAAGAAGGCGCGCGCGAGTAGTGCCTCGGCTGTGTCTAGTGGAGGACCTATTATCAGTGGCAGCAACCAACCGGTGACCGCTCGTCCGCCGCCCATTGATACGCGTTTGCCTGAGGTTGTGAACAAGAGCCCGGCGTCGTCGACAGGCGTGACGCCGACGCGCTCGAGCTCGACGACGTCCAGCAGCAGCTCGAGTCGTGCGCGCAAGAACAAGAAGCTCAAGGACTGCTCGGTGCCCGGCTGTGATCGTACTGTACGTTCACGTGGACTCTGCAAAGGCCACGGCGGAGGTAGGCGATGCGGCTTTGCTGGCTGTGGACTTAGTGATCAGGGCGGCGGGTACTGCATCAGCCACGGCGGTGGCAAGCGGTGCCAGTACGATGGCTGCGACAACTCGGCGCAGTCTCGCGGCTTGTGCAAGCTGCACGGCGGTGGCAGTCGCTGCACGGTCGCGAACTGCACCAAGAGCAGTCAGGGGCGAGGGCTTTGTCGCGCGCACGGCGGCGGACGCCGCTGCATGGTCGAAGGCTGCAACAAGACGGATCGACGCGCGGGTTACTGCGTCACCCACGGCGCAGATAAGAAGTGCATCATCGCCGAGTGCTCTAAGACCGGTCGCATCGACAATATGTGCACGAAGCACTACTTTGAGCGCAACCAACCATTCCAGCGAGGAGGCGCTGCCGGTGGAGCTACTGGCGCTGCCGAGAGCTGTGACTTTGATGACGATGACGACGATGACGACGACGACGATGAAGCAGCGGAGAGCGGTTCGTCGTCGATCGGCGGTGTGAAAAGCCGAAAGAAGTTGGTCATGGCCACGGCGACCACGGCTCGTAGCGATAGCAGCAGCATGGCAGAGAACAGCAGCGTGAAGCGCCTGAAGCAGACCGACTATCGCGGCACGACGGGCTTGAAGAACGGCGTTGCGGCGATGGATTTGTCCAAGAGTCAGCAATTTTGACGAACGAGGGCGACCTGATTCCAGTTTTATGTATTTTAAAAGAAACTCAAGCGCGACGACTACTACAAATGACGGGGTCGAAGATGAACTCCGACAAAACTATGAAGAAGAAAATCAAGAAGTGATTAAAGCAGAAGCAGAAGAAGAAGTGAAGAACGAGACAAAGTGGAGAAATGAAGAAGTGAAGAAGTGAATGATGAAGATGAAGAAAAGTGAGTGCGGCGATTGCGGAAAATTTGAAGAACTTGAAGAAATGACCAAGCCGGCGGCGATTGAAGAAATTGGACGAAATGCCAGCAGTGCGGCGATGAAGCTGAAATTTTAAAAACTCCCACGAACGTGAAGAAGAAGCAGAAGCAGCAGCTGAAAGCAGATGCAGAAGCAGAAGAAGTGAAAGAAGGTGAGAGAAGTGAACAAGTGATTGAAATTGAAAAATGAAATTGAAATTGAAAATTGGAATTACGTCCACTTTGGGAAACTGGGGATGGCGGCGGCAGCGACGACAATGATGAAGACAACGAGCGGCATGACCAGCAGCAGCCGCGTGAAATGACGGAGTTGCAGTCAACGAGAGAGCGAAAGAGCGGAGAAGTGGATTGAGAGAGAGGGAGAGAGAGAGAGAGAGAACGAGCGAATAAGGAAGTGAATGAACGAGTGAGCGGCGAGTGCGCAGAACCTGAGAACCGAATGAAGGAACTTGTGGACGGTGTACATCCAGTCACGCTACGGAAAATATCAAGAAAACTGACAAACAAGTGAAGCAAGTGAATGACGAGAATGAAGCGAAATGAAGAAACGACCAAGTCGAGAAAACCAGAGAAACAAACAAAAATCAAGAAATTACCATGCATATGAATGAATGAATCAAGAAAACCGAGTAAAGGCCCCCATCCGCACGAAGCGAGGAACGAATTGAGAAATGGGGCCAGCAAATTAACACAAATGAAAAATCTAAAGTGTGGTCTGCTGAATACCGGTAGCGTTGTGTGAGTGTTGATCTCTCTGCTTGTCCCATTGTTGCTGGCTGCCCGCCCATTCACATCAGGAGAATCGCGTCGCGCTGCTGCCAGAGCTTGAGCCGCTTCTTGAGCGCCACCGAGCGCTGCTCTCGGATCGACTGCACTAGCTCCTTCACTTCTTGCGCGCGCTGTTCTCTCGCAGCAAGTCGGTCTTCTCGCTTCTGCGCCAATTGGCTCTGCGCCGCGATGATCTCTTCTTGGAGCAACCGGTCTTCTTCCTGGAAATCGGCGACAGTTTTCATGCGCTCCTCCATCTTCAAGAGCTGATTCCCCTCACCACCACCGCTGCCGCGAACACGTTGCTCAAGATAAACCCCGTCGCTCATCTTTGCTGACGCTGCCTCGAGCCACTCGAAGCGCGCTCGGAGCCTCTTCGCCTGTTCGTCCGATACGCCGTCCTGCTTCATCTTGACTTCTGCAGCATCCATTTTCCCTAGAAACAAGAGTCGAGACACCGCGCCGTTCGTTACCAAATTGCGGTCTTTCGCAGTCTCAGCCCAGGACGCGCGGATCGCTTCAAACTTGCTTTCCTTCATGCGATCCACGTCGAGTTTCACGTCCTCTGCGCTCCAGCAGTTGAGGCGCCACTTGATGCTATTGCGCGGTAGAGCCGACGGGAAACTCGTCTGAATGTCCGCTGCCCCTGCTTCATCGGTCTCACCACCAGCACTGTCTTCATTGTTCTCCTTGATCTCCTGCTGTCTGGCGCTCTCACTGCCCACACGATTCCGGAAAGGACGCAGCGAGCAGAGTTCCACCGGAATAACACATTGCAATCGATCAATGGTTCCTTGGATGATGTATCCGCCACCATCGTCTGGCTCGTCGCCTCCGCTTCGGCGAGGAAGCTGAAGCAACCGCACGCTTTTCATCGCAACGCACTCGCTAAGAAGCTGTTCGCTGATAGAATCGATCACTTCGAGCTTGACAGCGAGGCTGCTCGAGAGATCTTCACCTTCGCTATTACCACCAGCACCATTGTCTTCTGTGAGAAGCTCTAGCTCAAAACTCGTCCAGATCGACTTCTTTGGCGCTGTGAGTACGTCGCGAAAGCAGAGCAATGGCTTGTTGGCTTCGTACCGCCCTTCAAATGCTGTAAGCTTCATCGCATGCGACGACGACCCCTTGAAAAGCCAGTTACTCCCAAGCGTCAAGTGCCATTTGCCCTCGGGGACGTAAAAATCCTGCAACGCACAGTCTACAATGATTGTAAACGCATACTGTTGAGAATGAGCTACATCGCTCACTGGAAGCGAGACACTCGAGCACAACGAGCTTAGCTTTGTCACCTCACTGGTTGTGTCGTCGACGATCGCAATATGCACGTATTGCCCCAGCATCGCGTCCGACAAATGGAGATCTACATAGAGCTCAACATGCTGCTGATTCTCAACTGCTGAGTCATCAGCCACAGTTGCTGTTGTTATTGCTGGAGGAGCAGTGAGCTCGACGTTGTGTTTGAAGAGAATGTTCCAAGAGTTCGGCAGCAACACTGGGTACACACCGTCGCTGTTCACCACCTGGACGTCGCACACATTCCGCCAGTAGGTCGACGGTTCCTGGAAACCCACTCTCTCGTTTGATTCGATCTGCAACGCATAGCCATAGCAGAGACTTGGCTGCGGGTACACGCGGAACACGCGGTCTCCGCTATCGCCACCAAGGAGCGATGGTAATAGCACGCGAGTGGACGCCAAGGTATTGAGTGTGATGACCATCGGAGCTTGTGACTTCTTTGATAGTGATGACTGGTTGCTCTGGACACGCTCTTCGATGAGAATGAGACTCCCATGTGGATCCAGTTCGGGTAGATGCTTTGCAATCTCTCGTGACGAGCGCAGTCGAGTGTCTGTGGTACTCGCCAAGGGATCAACTGGCGGGATGCGTGTCAACGTGAACACGACTTCCACCAGCTGAGTGTGATAGTGATGGTGGCGGAGCTCAGTGGGATCTGCTCGTTCTTCTGATGATGAAGTGGAGTCACCTGCAGCTTGTTCTTCTGATAGCCTTGTCGATTTCACGATCACAAAATGGGTTGTCGGGTTTGGAAACCGGGTCCACAGCAGTGGGTGAGACGGATCATCACCCGTACCACCACCGCCGATAGTAGCAGTGTCGTTCTTCGTAACTGTCCAGTGCTGCAGATGCAGATCCCGGTTCTTGAACGGCGGGTGGATCAGCAGGAATTCGAGTTTGTCAACTGCGAGCATCTCTTCTGGCACACTGGAGGGACCTTTCAGGCTCGTGAACTTGACCATGGTATTCTCCTTATCGCCGATAATGTCCGTCACGAGCGCGGCTTCGCCTGGGTGTAATACATGGTTGCCTCTCGCAGACCCACAGCAGATGATCGCGCGAGGTTTCTATAGCAAAACAAATACAAAAATAAGCAAACAGCGTGATGGCTTGTCATTAGAACATGCCTCGTAGAGAAACAGCCAATATAATTTGCACACACACATATATAGAGCGAGCTCGTACCATTTCAGTGGGGGGTTTTGTTGGTGAAGCTGGCTGCTGTGCGCTGTTTTCTCCGTCACCCTCGAATAGCTCTCCAGTATCAGCATTTGCGTCTGACGATTCGTCTGGTGTATTTGTCGATGGGATATACTAAATAGAAACACCAAGAAGTAGAATGGCCAGAGGTGAGCGCAAAGTATAAACATTAAACCCAACAAGAGATTGCATACCTCAAGCAGCTGCTGCAGCGTGCTCTCTCTTCCCGCAATCTCTTGGCAATCAGGCTGCCAGCGACTGATTTTCCAGCCTGTGAGTGCTGAAATCACAATGTTCGCCATACGAATGGCACCACCATCATATTTACCTCCTTCTGTCTGTTTGACTGCGTCATTGTCGACATTGTCGCTGCCATTGCTTCCGTCTCCTAGCCAGTGCATCACTTTCAAGAGCGCTTTCGTGAGCAGCGCGGGCCAGATCTCACTCTTCATCGAGCTCGTGAGGTACGTAATGTTACCCTCGTCATCGACTGGCAGCTTATCGTCGACATCGACGCGTCGCCATTTCCCGAACACAAAGAGCTTGACCGAGTATTTCCCTCCTGGATTGTAAAGTGGGATCCCATTTGCATCCTGCGGGTAGATCGCGCGCCAGAGGAATGCTGGCGGTAGCTGCTCAGTTGCTGATGATGGCGATGGCGATGGCGATGGCGACGACAGTGCGGCCTCATGACTTGACCATATGTCGAAAAGCTGCTCGACGACCCGGAACAGTGACGCCATGCCTCCGTGAACAATGTCGCCGTGTGGGAACTCGGGTTTGCTGATCGCACTCGGCGTGATCTCTACACACGCTGGAGGGAGAATGCCCCACGGCGAGCTATCGTTGCTGATCGCGTCACTCGAGCTCCCTTCGCCGCTATTCTCTTCGTCTTCACCATCGTCCGCTAGGTCCTCAGCGTCCACGTCTTCTTCCTGCGCAAAGTTCCGCGGGTGCTCGTTCACAATGTACGCGATCGCGTCTTCAAAGCCCATGTACACGCGCTCACGCTGCTCCTTCTCACACTCAATGCGGGCTTCCTCGAGTCTCCATTTCGCGATCTCCTCGAGCTCGTCTGCGCTCCAGAGTCTTCTAAAGTCGCGAGGAATACGGTGGTGCTCCTGGTGGTGAAGGTGGTGATGTTGCTGATTAGTAGTGACAGGATGCTGAGCGCTACTCGGCGGATGTGCTGCTACAGTTGAAGTTGCGGCAGTATTGGTATGAGGATGGGATGGATGGGAAGGCGCCGCTGCATAGCCAGCACTTGCGTGGCCTGCACCTGCTGCTTGAGCTACTGGAGTTGCTGCTTGCGTTGCAGCGACTCTATGGTCCGGATCATAGGGATTGGAAAAGAAAACCTGCTCATACACACACATACACACATTTCTCATAGCACTTAGCAACTTGGTTATCCTGTATGGAATCACCGTAGGAGATCCTGAACGTACATGCGCGTGCTTTGGCGGCGGCTTCTTCACAGGTTCGGGTCCCGTTGCTGCTCCTTTCTTGCTGGCTGGGGTCGCAGCATAAGCCGCCACCGCGCCTTTCTTCGCGGGGGTTTTGGGCTCTGGGGCTGCTGGCATTGGGACTGAAGGCGTACTCTGCGCGTGCATGGGCTCGACGATCGGCGGAAGGAACTGCGACGGCCGCTTCCATGTGATTGAGCTTGGCTCCTGATGCTAAAGTACCAACAATGACATCCGCAAACAGAGTCAATATTAGCGTGCGTGAATGCAATTCAAAGTGGCAATGTGTAGGATCAAGCAACGCCGATCAGCCAACCTCATAAGGTACGAGTAGCTCATTTGGTACCAGCGGGTCTTCGAACGGAACTTCCGAGGTGCACCAATTCTCCGCAGCTTTCGAGGATCAACAATGAAGCAATGAAGGATTGCACGTTTAGTAGTTTAGCGTCACTGACTGCCACGTTCAGAATCACACACAGAGCCAAAAGTACCGTGATGCAAAAATGCAAACCTACCTAGCGCAGCAGCTGACGGCCACTCGGGGAAGAGCTCGCGCGGTCTCGAGCTGGACATCCATAGTGGTGCAATTGAGTCGCTCGCGGGCTGCACGGGCGCTGGGAGCGGCAGCCGACTGCTGCTCAGCGCCGCCGCGGTCGTCGGCAGCAGCGACTTCTGGCTTGCGAGGCTCGACGGCGCTTTCTTCGGCGGCATGGCGACCCTGCTTCTTGCTTGCTGGTACAAATGAAAACGACGGACAGGTTGTTGCTTGCTGGTATGGCAGCGACGGACAGGGCAGGGTGGAGTGCGGCTTCAATAGCGAACAAGAGCAAATGCACCCGACTATTCGCACGAGTCAAGAGCTGTTTCAAGGCGAGCGCGCCTCTTCAAAATGACATCATTCATCAAGTGATGCACTCACACGAGGCAACGAAGCGCACAGCTGCACGGAGCTGGAAGGTGCAGCGCGTCACATCATGTCGTGCCGCATGTGATGCATACGTAGCACTACGGCAGCGTGTAAGGACCTTCTTCATACACAGACAGACAGATAGATAGACGGTCTTCATGAACGCCCGCCAGTCCTTCGTTTGCCAACTGCTTTTAGCGAGTGCTTCATCGAGATCACTTCGCTCTCCATTAAACGGATACTCAGATCTGAATCTGCCAGGAGTTGCAGAGTGGTCGTTGATTCTTGGAAGTCAGCGGATATTGCCCCAATTTGCAACGGACTTAAGTGCGTAGCTTGTGTCTCCACTTGTGGCGAGTTGCACAAAATATCAGCGCGAAGACGAAAAAGGAGCAGCAATAGCTGTGGTAGCATTCATTTTCATTCTTGTGAAGCGCCTTGAATGAAATGTGATGGAGCTGAGTACGAATTGTCCCGATGTCTCAATGTATTCCAAGCCCAGTCGCCCCCTCCCCCCTCTCTCCACTCTCTTGATGGTGCTGTTGCTGGCGATTGCAGCAATCATCCAACATCAGATCTATGAATGGCGACTGGAAGTTGTTGTAGAACCCGCGACTGAACACCACCACCTACCCACCACTGTAACTTCCTTCGGCTATGGCGGCATTACGCGTCACTGTCATTACTATTGTGAGCTACGTCGCACCGCCCAGACAACTTGTTTCAGCAATTCTGAAACGAACACTTCATAATCGCTGACTTCCCTAAAAGTCCCCACTCACGTTCATCACCCCCACGTTGATTGGCTCGAGCCACTTTCCCACAAGACAATCCGCAACATGCGAATGCTCAATCTCAAATGACAGAATGCGACCGCTTTTTTTATGTTGTTGATGATCAAATGCCCAACCTGGTTGCACGAACCCGTCGGGCTTCATGGCGTTCGTGGTGCACGACGCGCTCACGATCATGTCGATCCTCGACATCAAACACCTACTCAGCAACGACAAGAAGCTGCGCATTCTGTGAGGCAATTGCGTGGGTTGGGGATTCACGTATGGTTGACGCGACCGAGAGCGATCGTGGAGCTGGAACTTGGTTCGCGAGCTCGTCAGCTTATTCTAAGGTTGAAGAAGTAAGTAGAAGGCATGCTTGAAGTCGTGCTCATTGATGAAAATACTCCAAGGTCAGGCCTGACCAAAATGATGAAAACACTCCAACGTCGTTAAGAGTAAAGTGGCGCAGAAAAAGAGGCGAGTTTTTAACCGCAAAACCACTCGACATTTGCATGGGAATTTGTAAAAAAAGCGGAATATCGGCGTGTTTTTCTCAGACCCTTCTGTGAATTGCACTGCCGCATTCTTCTTCCGAGCGTCAAAAGCGAAAGCGAAAGCGAGACGACCAAGCAGCATGAACGCCGTCGCGACGCCCCACGAGTACGTCTATTGGATAGATGTGTGTATTTTGTATGGGGCGCATGTGTACACCAACTGACTGGCTGTGGCTACGCGTCTGTACTCTTATTGCTGTCGTGCGTGTAGGGCGATCGCGCCGAAGGTCGTGCCCGGCTCCAAGGAACTGCAAGTTGTCTGCTCCACGTGGTACGAAATGCTGCTGTTTGTTTCAATTGCTTCCTTCGACACGCTCTGCCGTTATTATGTGATGTTGATAAAGAAATTGAGGTCGCTAATGCGCTGTGCGTCGACGTGGTGTATTTTTTTTTACTTCTGTGATCAACAGCACGTACATTAACGCCGCGGATGCCACGGTCTGTGAGATGTGTGGGTACGTTATGCATGGTGAATGTGTGTCTACTGCCTTGTTGAAGCTTACTTTTACTGATCACGTGCTTGATGGCTTTGCCTGCCTGCTTGTACGTGTATATAGAGCGGAAGTGAAGCCGCCGACGCACGACATCCAAGCGAACGGGTCCTGGAAATGCGGCGGCTGGTAAGACTCTAGTCTAGCTGTCTTGTGTGCTGCCATGCCAGCCTGTAATGGCCGTACTAAGTATGTTGGTACAATAGCCATATGTGTTTAACTCTGGTATTGTTTATCTTGCACACACAGTGCGACGATCAACCGCAAGGGCGTAAAGGAGTGCTCCAAGTGCAAGGTGCCGTTCTACTCGTCAGTCACATCGGCCGCGCCGTCACAGATTTTTTGCCCGCAGTGTGGCTTCCTCAACGACGGCGGGAACCTCAAGTGCGTGCAGTGCGACATCACGATCCGCTCAACGCTCGACAAGATTAGTACGGACCTGCGCGACAGCACGAACTTCCTCGCGCGCGACATGGGTGTGAACATCAACGTCAAGTGTCCCGGCTGCATGACGGTGTGCTTTGTGCCGCCCGCGACCGCGTGTCTGCGCTGTGGCACGTGCCACACGTACTTTGCGTCACCGACCGTCGGCGAAGTGACGAATTTCCACATGTCGAGGCTCGCGTCGTCAATCTCCAGCTCGTTCATGGGGCTGTTCAACCAGAAGAAGAGCGACACGGCAGCAGAGGTGGAAGCAAAAGAGGTTCCAGTGGGTAAGCTGATCGCGTTGGGCGACAAGACGCCGCGCTCACCAGCGCGGGCGGGACGAACGCGAAGCGGTAGCGCGAGTTTCCGGAGCTCGGACTCGCTCACGCGTCGCGAACAGAAGGAGTTGGAGGAGAAAGAGCGCGCGATGGAGTTTGCGCGGCAAGAGGAAGCGTTCGCGAACATGCACACAGCGAGCTACCCGATGGCTGTGCCGTCTTCCTCCACCGCATCGCCCCCACTGTCGTCGTCAATGTCCTTATCGTCCGGTGGCGGTGCTCCTAGCAGTGCTTCTGTGACGACAATATCGACGACGCGCCACGCAGTGCGTCCTGCGCCGCAAGATCTCGTCAAGGTGGAGGGAGAAATCGTCGAGCTCTGATAAATTGGACGGACAGGTTGGGACCGACAGGAGAACACAACAAATCTCTGCGTGTGCGCGAGATTGTGGCAAGCAAGAGAAAGAGAAAGAGAGAGAGAGAGAAAGAAAGAAATAAAGAGAGAGAGAGAGAGAGAGACGAAAGACAGAGGATGAAAACGAGAAAAAGGTAAAAGAGAATTTGAAATTATTGAATGTGGTGCGTGCGTGTACAGAACGAGAGATGTCCCGAGTTGAGAAGAGAGAGTCAAGGGAGTGCTGAGTGAGAGAATGGAAGAAACATCTACCTACTGACTGGACTGCTGAGGCTACTACGACTATTGACTGTCGAATGGAGTGGACGGATGATGATGAAGAAGAAGTTACTGTTGGCATTGTACCATCTAGTCGTCCTTCCTTCTTTCCTTCCACTCGCACACTCCCGTGTCCTTCTCCTCCAGGGCATCAATGAATAATAACTTATGGCGTCGACTGTGCATTTGCTCGACCCCTATAACTATTGGCTATCCGAGCTACTCTCTCTCTTCTCCCTCTCTCGTACCAATTCACCACCGCCTCTCGCGGTCGTCGCGCACGTAGTCCGGCCGCATATCCCAGCGACTCCTGCTTCGGTACTGCGGCGTGTTCGAGCGAGATGGCGAGTACCGAGAGGGTTCTCCGCCTCGCGGTGGAGAGTATCTGTTCTCGTCACGGTACGACGGTCGGTACTCGTCTGCAGGCGGTTGCCACCTCGATCTCGACGAGTCGCTCTGCTCGCCCACGCTGTGGGAGTGCTGGAGCCGAGGGCGTTTACTCTGCATGCCGTAGCGACCCTCGTCTCCATAGTATCCGCCACCATTGCCATGTCCATTGCCATTCGAGCCAGAGCTGCTGTGACGACGCAGCACGGGAGTACCGCCATTTTCACCGCCATTGCCGTATCTTTGGTCGTAAGAGCTGAATCGACTGTTGCTGTTGCTGGTGCTGTCGGCGGTGCTTGTATACGACGGATACTCGTAGCTGCTCGCGCGCGAGTAACTGCTCTCCGTGTACGATTTCATGTGGTTGTTGACCAAATACGCCGCCTGCTTCTCCGCCTCGCGCTGCTTCTCGATCGTCTCGGCGTCTGCACACACAAAGTAGAGCTTCTCGAGCGCTCGGCACTGGTCGTCGAGCGCATCTATCGACGATGCAAAGAGCGGCTCGGCAAACAAATCCGCAACCTGCAGTCGCTGTAGGTGCTCGAGCAGCTCTTCACGCTTGGCGCTCTGCTCCTCCAGATTGTCGCGGTACTGTTGCACATGGTCCCTGCTTTTTTCAATGTCCAAGTCAAACACCTGCTGCTCCATGCTCTCCCACACAATGTCGCCCGCGCTGGCGCTGACCACTTCAAAGCCCGCGCCTTCTCCCTTGTCTCCACCGTCGCTACTGTTTGACTGGAAGGCGTCGCACGCCTGATGGAAGCTGCTGAGACTCGATTCCAACTGGAACATGCGGTCGCTCAGCAAGTCCGCGCTGATCGTCGCGCTGCTCAGGTTCTGCAGTCGCTGCGACGTCGTGACCGTGAACTCGGACTCGGCGACCTCCGGCAGTTCTTCCAGCGCCTGTTCAATCGACTCGTCGCTCACAAGCTGCTTCACAAACGCTTCTCGCTCGGCCTGCTCATCCCTCACGACGTCTGCCATCACTTCAGCTTCCGTCCCTGGGTCACTGGTGGCCATTCGAACACATTCGTTACACAGAAACAGGTTAGTTCTATACAGTCATAATGCCATACGACAAGCGAAAGAGAGGGAGAGGGAGAGAGAGAGAGACGCACACTGCGGGCTTGCCAGCGCTCACGTTCTGCAGAATTTGCAGCAACGGGGCGTTCACGATGTTGCGCTGCTTCCAGATGCCGACGATCTTCATGAGACAGCGCTTGACCTTCTCGTCGCAGCTGGTCATCACGAATTCGGCGACCTCCAGCAGCTTGCTCTCGAACGCCTCCACGATCTGCTTGCCGTACTTGCGCGCGCCGACCTGCATCGCGTCATTCGCGATGTACAGGTTCACGATCTGGTGGTTGGCGTCGCCCTCGCGCAGCAGCCGCGTCCAGACGTCCACCATGTCGGCCAGGAACGCACGGTTCTCCAACATCCAGTGTGACACCATCTGGATGCTCTGCTGCGTCACCTTGGCGCCGCGCAGCAGCTTCTCCAGCTTCTCCGGCGCGTACATCTTGCTCCCGAGCCCCATCGATGGACGGTCTGGTCTGTTCGTTGCTTCTTTCTCTTTTGGGGTCTGCTTGAAATGGCCTTTCGAATGAATGGGAAGGTTTGATACCTGGTACTTCACTTGCTACCAAAGTATCAAACTGATACCAAAAAGAGTTTCTGATTTTACAAGAGTGACAAATTCTGTCTATCCAGGTGTCTTCTTCTGGTTCAGGACAAACAGGCATCAACACCGATCGACTTTACGAATGTGATTTCACTTTACTACCGATACGTTTGTGAAAGCTGCTCTCTATAGTTCGTGATGCTAGCAGCTTCAACTGCCTTCCATTCCATACAAGAGATAGACACACACACCAGCCTGCAAGCGCACGGTGTGAGTACTTACTGCTTCGCCAGCACCACTCGACGTGCCAAAACAGTGGCTGATTGATCTGACTCACCCGATCGCTGGGAACTTGCACATCGGACACTCGGCTTTGGCCTTGAGCCACGGGTCGATGCACTCCGGATGGAAGTGGTGGAAGCAGCGCAGCAGTCGCACGTGCGAGTCCACATCGATCCCCATGAGGCAGATCGAGCAGCCCGCGTGGTTCGACGCCTGCAGCATTTGCTCCCTGTATATCATAAACCAGAGTAAGGTGTCAACTAATGGCGATAGGAAGTATCAAATGACATCAAACACCAGCTAGATATACTCACATGACTGGGACGAGCGGCAGACGACCAATCTCGGACTCCGTCGCACCGCCGTGGCTGATGTTGTCCAGCTGCAACAGGCGCGCATAGTCTGCGCAATCGGGATCAAGTCGACGCAGAGAAGTATCAATACTTTTGTACCAATAGTCCTCGATGATACCAAACTCCGACCAGCAGCTAGCTTCACATACCACCACTATCAAAGTCCCGGTTGCTCGCGAGGAGGCGCAGCATGTCGCTGTCGAGCTGGTTGTAGAGCGAGCGGCTGATGCGCATGACGCTGGCCGCCGAGTGCGCTCGGACGCGCTGGCTGCGTCGCGTCTGCTTACCCTGGAAGAAATCCTGGAGCGCCTCGGCGACCGCGATGCCCGCGAACACGAGGAGCGGTAGCGCTAGGTTGCAAGCATGTCGCGCAGAACCAGTCAGTTGTTATCAGAAAAGAGCAAGAATACAGTGCGAATTAGTCCCATAGTCAGCACAGAGTACATACAGAACCTACCTGCGAGGTAGACGAGAGTCTTCTGGTAGCAGAGAAAGCCCGTGAGCGCGCAGGATGGGAGTATGACGACGCCGCAGAACACGTCCCTCCGGAGGTTCACGTCCGTCAGCGCCATTTTCTTTTGTCAGCCAGCCCCCTTCGTCTTTTCACAAAGTGAGCGCACTATCACCAACCAGGAATGGAGTGAGACTGGGACGTGAAACTGTGGCTAGAGCTGCTGCTGGTCGCGACAACTCACCGTCATGTCAGTTGGTTCCTTGCTCTTGTTGTGAGTTGTTTTCTATCTATCGGATCGGAGAGCCTGCAGTCTCTTGGACCTTGGCGTCTTATCCCAGATGACCATCTTGGAGAACGAACCTGCGGTGGGAGGAACGGCGTGTAGTTGATTTAAAGCCATTGGCACAATCACCCAGAATTTACATAATGGTGTGAACGAATGAGATCTGGATGGATGGAACTTCTATTCTAGGTAGGCTCTGGTTGTAGGGCATGCTAATATACCGGTAGGGTAGACCGCACTTTAGAAACCAAACCAACTCGTAGCTATGCTATGTACTTCCAAAAGGTCGGTTAACATTCAAACATCATTATGCAGCGAAGAGATTAGCGGTTGGTTGCTGCAGTCGTGTGAGAGACTCACACAGCAACCAAAAGTTAGAGGGAGTTGGCACATTCAGTTGGAGCAAACAACGGAATGAGTGGAGCGACGCGTGTTTTGAGTCTTGTGTGGGAGCTGCGATCCCCAGCCGCAATAGCACTCCACTTCGAGTCAAAAGAGTACGGAAACGCGCTCTGCCTTGTCGCTTTGCCATAAGTCGTCAAAGCTCATCCAAAATGCACCTCGACATTTCGCGAGTTCTTCTGCAGCAATGAGCTTACTATCGCAACTCAAGACGCGCATGGATTCAAATAACGATTTAAAAAAATAATTAACCAATATAAAAATGTAGTCCGAAAATACCCAGTTCCTCTTTGGAGAAATATTTCATCCGCTAAAATATTATCGTACAGTTCTCCTTCAGAATATCGACACAAAAAATCGTGTAAAAATATATCAAATATTAAAGGTTACTAGATACAGGTATTGAATGTAACAGGATAAAGCTATACAAGAGTGATAGTATTTGACGGTCGTGTGGTCCGGTTACTGTCCTAAAGTAAGCTGCTTCATACTCTCAACGAGCTCATACACGTCGTCGTCGATGATCTTTGTGTGGCGCCAGCAGTTTGCCACTGTGGTGCTTGTCACCGTTTTCCATGTCTCTTGAGCCCGCTGCATCGCTTGGAGGACGTCTATGTGATACAAAGACTCTATTTGCGTCTCTGCCTTTTCCTTCCCTACATCTACGACGCTATCGAGCAGCTCGTCAAGCTCATCCACAATGTACCGAGTCTTCAACTGCTCCAGCTTGCTCTTGAATGACTGAATAATCCTCGCGTCTTGTGGCTGGAGGAAGGAGGTCGTATTGGGGGGCAACATGTGTACAGAGACGTTCGAGAACGGCGCAGCGACTCGATGAGGTGAGACGTTGTCCAGCAGCGATAGGGCGTGGCGCCCCTCATTCTTCACCCTCTCGTTAAAGCGCTCAATCCAGTTTGTAAAAAGCTCAGTATTCATCCAGCCCTTAGTAGCATTGATATACTGAATGCCAAGCTCTTCAGCACTTTTACCTCCGAAGCACCGCTGTTGCCGAGCTACACCAACGGAGAGGAGCGGGACCTTGATTGAGCCGTCGGCGCTGCTCGTCACCGCAACAGTAAGACGTCTCTTAATTTTCTTTCAGCCGGAGATGTTGTTCTTCGGGATGGTCTTGTTGGGAATCGAGCAATAGAAGTAGGCGGTTTCGTCCATATTGTAAATGCCCTTCTTGCCGTACTGACTTGTCACTGATTGCAGCACGCGGCGTCTATCTTCGACTGCAGCAGTCTAAACCGAGCCAGCTTCGCCTGGATTTCAGACTGTGCCGTTGCTGAAATCGATAGAGCCAGCCTTTTGAGAACATCAACTTCGAAAGCGCAGTAGCAGTGGTCGAGGTTGCTATATTCAAGAGCGTGACACGTATTTTCACTGCTTTCTGTCGAATTGTTGCTCCAGTAACAATGGGGAACCTCATTTCCTTGCACTTGTTGATCCACGCTACTAACTGCGCTTCCAACCGAGGCGAATGCGCATGGTGACTTGCCTTTCGCAACGGGTTGAGCTCGGTGCCATCTTCTGCGCGCTTCAGTAGGTCTGTCAGTGACGCTCGGGTGAGCGGGCGCGGCAGCTTGAACTCAAACGCCGCCCATTCACCCATTCACTTAGCTCTTAGCGCGACATGTCTGGATACGCTGCGCGGTACTTGCGGAGCGCTCTCTTCTACTCGCTGTTCAACCTAATGCGTGGTGCCGCAGTCTTCGCCATCGCGTGTCGTTCTGGTTGCTGGTTGTGCTGCGTTTTAAGCTCTAGCAGGCCACTAATACGCGTCAAGTTTGAAAGTTTTGAAAGTACAGTAAGTGCTTACGTAATTTCGATTTTGGTAAATATATTGATTTTAAAGGGTATAAACTTAATGCAGGTGACGGTATTCTGAAGGAGAAATCAAAACCAAAATCGTCCAAAATCCTTGGCACAGCACCGCTCATGCGTGATTCAGTCCCGACATCTGAGCGTACGTAGCGTGTGAGGTGTTGCAAGGTCGATATTTAACACCAACATTGTGTTTTTTACTATGATCCCCTCCCTCGTTATTCAGGTTAGCGTATCGCTTGCTGTACTCCAATCAATCAACCACCAACCACTTTTTTTGTCCGAGGCTTTCTTTTGCTCTCTTTTTCCTTTTGGCCTGCCTCTGACCTTTATTCTGATGATTCTGATGCTGTGTTGTGTGTGTTCTCTTTTTTTCTTTCTTTCTTTTGTGGGTTCGGTCCAGAGACCGACTTAACTCGCAAAATAAAATGCATCAATTCGTAAATTATCGCCAGCCTTGAACCCTATTACATCATCACGCACTCTGACAGGCCAAAACACTGCGGTCTAGTATTTCAGCCAATTATAGAGCGTAAACAGCCCTATCCGCGCCCGTAACTTACGGCGGTGGCCACATGGCGGCTCCTCTTTTCCTCTTTCGCATTCTGCCCTCTCCCTCCTTTTCCCTTCACGCGCACGCACGAACGAGCGAACGCGCTGGCTGGGGCCACGCACAACGAGAGAGAGAGAACAACGCGCCACACGTCAGCGCCCACGAGAGAAACAAGAGAAGCAGAGCAGAGCGCCATGGCCGACAACCGAGAGTACAAGCTGGTGCGTCTGTGTGTGTGTGTCTCTCTCTCTCTCTCTCTCTCTATGTAGAAGAGCACACGTGTGCGTACGTGGAGGGCAGACGGGTTAATCTGAGTGACTAACTGACGAATGTGAATGTGAAATGGATGCGGATGGATTGGTAGGTTGTGTTGGGGAGCGGTGGTGTCGGCAAGTCCGCGCTGACGATCCGCCTCGTGACCGACAACTTCCTCGAGGACTATGACCCAACCATCGGTACGCGAGCGCTCGACGATTGCTTGTGCTGACCTATGCTTTACAGCGAGCGTGAGGGCTGCGGGCTAATGCGCGAATGGATTGGTTGTATGTGTGCGCGCTGTTGTAATAAACAGAGGACAGCTACCGTAAGCAGACGGTGATCGACAACAGCTCGGCTCTGTTGGACATCCTCGATACGGCCGGACAGGAAGAGTACACGTCGATGCAGGATCAGGTGAGCCTGAGCAGCAAACATACTGGCAGACATATATGCTGCCTATGTTTCACGGTGTATTGACGTTCTATGTGTGTTTTCCTTTTTGTAGTGGATGCGTGAAGGCAAGGGCTTCCTGCTGGTGTACAGTGTGACGAGCCACAGCACTTTCGACGACATTTCGTCGTTCAAGGAGAAGATCCTGCGCGCCAAGGACGTCGACAATGTGCCAATGTGAGTCATTTTTTGCTACCAAGTAGTCTGTTCTGCGACGATTTGTTCGAAATGCTGATGCGTTATTGTGTGATGCTGATGTGTATTTTTTTTTGTTAGTGTGCTCGTTGGCAACAAGTGTGATTTGGACAGCCAGCGCCAGGTGTCCAAGGCCGAGGGCGAGCAGCTCGCGCGCCGATGGGGCTGCGCATTCATGGAGACCAGTGCCAAGGAGAGAGTGAGTCGCATGCAGCTCCCATAAATTGCCGTTGGGTTTTCACTGGGTGTCGTCATGTCCTCCATACGTGCTAACCCATTCTGGTCGTGTTTCATCGATGTGTAGATAAACAATGAAGACTGTTTCTACCAGGTCGTGCGCGAGATCAGAAAAGCGGAGCGACCAGTGCGAACTCAGGCGCCGGTCTCTGTCAAGGAGAAGCCGCAGAAGAAGCGTTCGCTGTGCACGATCCTGTAGGAAACGAGCGTTCGCACTCCTTCTCACCGCACCTCCCAGTTGCGTCGTGGCATTGATTCCTAGTGTCGTGTGTCCATCCATCGTCCATCCATCCATCCATCCAGTCGTTGCTGCGGAGAGACCGCGAGCGCCAATGTGAGCGACCACCGACTGTCTTCTTCTTCCATCATCTCCATCTCCAATCCCTCCAGCCTCACCCACCGATAAACATCCCCAACAACAAACAGCCTCTCGCTCGGTCTGCGCGCCCACGTCGCACCGCGACGTCTTCGTCTGCGTTGTCCCGTGCTGTTGCGTATGTAGACTCGACATGGAAGTTTTCCCCCTCTTTTTTATATCGATTTGTTTTGCTTTCCTTTTCGCAGTCTCCAACTCGCGCTCATCCTGCTTGCATTCATACTGGTAGTCGTGCTTTCTATTAGAGAAACGTACATAATACACGAACCCCCCCACACGCACCCACCCGCAGTTGTTTTGTCTGTCAACCTTCATGCAGCCATGGGATGAAAGTTGCCAGCCTCTCGTGTGTGTGTTGGAGCGTGTTTCGTTATTTATAAATCCTAGTCCTAAGAAATCACTTTTATCAAAAAAAACAATCATCAATCAAATCTCCACGCCTTCCTATAATCTCTCGCGAAGCGTCCACCGTCCGTCCATCCATCCTACACTTGTTCTGGTTGGCCCCTTCCTTCCTTCCTTCCTTTGCTAGCTCTTTGACTGCAGAGATGCTCCTCCATTCGGAAACTCGCAGCCGTTTCGTTTCGCGCTTGTTCCACCCTTCTTCATTCACTCGCTCGTGTCCCTCCTCTCAACCTGGTTTTCCTCATCATCGCGCCGTCTAGAATATTTTATCTTGATGTTTGTTGCACGTGGTTGCTCACTACTCACGAAGAAATCCCAGACATGTAGCGCACGCGGTAGCTGAGAAGATGCGTCGGCGGATTCTCCATGTACTGCGACAGCCACGACACCATCTCGGCCTCGGACGCGCCGAAATCGTCGCGGAAGATGCGGAACACGCGCGGCAGCAAGATCTCGCACGTGCGGTCGTTGATTTCGACGCGGCGCGCACAGAATTTCTCCACCTGTTCCTCGAGATCCGTGTCTGTTCGCCCCGGTTTCAACACCGGCACTTGCTCTGCGGTTGGAATGATCTCGGAGCAGTCAATAAGGACCAGTAGAGATCGAGGGTCACGGATGTGGAGGCGGAACTGTAGTTTCGGATCGTGCGCCTGCAGCTGGCGCTCCCAATAGTTGGCTGGCGGCTTGCGGTTGCATCGCAAGATGCCGTGCTTGATGTCTCCAAGTGTGAACTCCAGCCCACCGATCATGTAGTTCACGTCCTTTTCGAATGCCTTGTACTGTCCCGGGTTCTGGGGCACACCAAACTCGATCAGCCCATGCAACACCATCGTATTATAAATATTGATGAAGAACGCCTGACGTTCGTGCTTGGACAGTGCGCCAATATCGATCTTCTGCAGCTTTGACGCCAGCTTCAAGAAGCGACGGTACTTTTGACACAACGGAGACTCATAGTCTTCAATATCTGCGCCGCCACTTGGAAGCGGGTTCGGCTTCTGGAATCCGGACGAGATCCCTCGCGGGAACGATTCCACAGTGTGCAGCTCACCGATCAACTCTCGCACGCGAAGACAGACTTCCATCGCTCCCTGCGAGGCCGTGTCGTTGCAGATGTACTTGGCGTTTAGTGCGCCAAACATTTCATCGACCTGGAAGCGCAAGTAGGTGTCCGAGCTGGACACGTCCGGCTGCGACATATTCTCGGCAACAACGACGACGAGAACGCGCGCATGGATGAAATTGCGGAGGATGCTCTGCGCTTCTTCTTCGGTCTTTCTGAAGTGCTTCTTCAACGCAATCACCAACGAACGCCCCGAGATGCATGCCGTGTACGTCGTGAACATACCAACTCGCACATCTGAAACCTGGATTTTCGAGCGCAGATCATCCGCCAACGAATCGTCCAAGCTCTCTTCACCATTTATCTGCGCGAATTCAATGTTGTTTCCCTGGTGGTGGAGTGCGGGGGCCGAATCAAGTGCGAACCCGATCGCCGCCGCAGTGATATTCGAGCTGCGCATCTTCCCCTTCTCCTGGGTCGCCGCTGGCGGAGCGTAACTCAAGCCTGCATTGCTGGACGCATCACTGCGCGAAGACATGGGCGACGCTTTCTCAATATCGCTGTTGTTGTCGCTGTTCGCCGTAGACGTGAAATACGTCTGGGGTGCTTCGTTCGGATTGCGGCGTCGCAGAGACGGCGACACGGGCGAAATCGGCGCGTTCTTCACGCCAGTGCTGTAGAGCGATGGCTGGTGAAGCTTCGCCTCCAGTTCCAGCGCTTCTTGGAACTCTGACACATGCTGTGACAAGAACGACTGGATGGGGGCTTGCACAAACGGGAATCGGCAAATGTCCTCAATCGATGGACGCTTGGACGAATCTTGCTGCAGCATCAGCTGCACCAACAGACGCAGTTCTCTCGAGAAAGTCGGCAGGATCGGAGGGTATTCGCCCTTGCAGATTTTCGTGAAGATCTCTGGGAGCGTCGACGCTTCGAACGGACGCTTGAGCATGATCATCTCGTAGAGAATGCAGCCGAGCGACCAAATGTCCGACTTCTTGCCATACGGTTCGCCACGGCAAATCTCAGGCGACATGCTCTCAGGAGTGCCGCACGCAGTGTTCGCAGTATCGTCGCCCGCGAGCGCCTTGGAAATGCCGAAGTCACCCAACTTGACGACATTTTTGCGCGTCAGGAACACGTTCTGCGCCTTCAGATCGCGGTGCAGAACGTTCTTGCCGTGGATGTACGCGACTGCGAGTACCAATTGCGCAAACCAACTCATGATCACGGCTTCTGGGAACGGCCCCATCTTCTCGCGCGCGCGCATCTTCACGAGCTGACGCAGGTTGCCGCCGTCCGAATACTCCATGACAATGTTGAGCTCGTCGTCGACCATGAAGTGGTCGTAGAAGCGCACGATGTTCACGTGGTAGAGCGACTTGAGCAGGATCACTTCGTTGTCGGCTTGCTTGCGACCGTTCTCACTGATCATCCCCGTGCGCACGCGCTTCACTGCCACAACCGCGCCGTCCACTCGTCGGCGCGCGAGCACCACGGTACCGTGCGTGCCTTTACCGATCGTGCGCAGCACTTCAATGTCTTGCCACATGGACTTTGGAGTCGTGTGTTCGAGACGTCGGCTGAGCCACACGTGGCGCACGAGTGTCTTCGCAGTGTTCACCTGGATCGGCTTGATCAGGTAGTCCTTCGCGCCTTTGCTCAGGCAGGACGTGACGACGTCCATGCCTTCGTTGCTGGACGCCATGACGACCGGGATGTGGCCGAGTGTGCTGCTGTGCTTCTGCAGCTCCTCGAGCAGCTCGATGCCGTTCATCACGGGGAGCATCATATCGCAGAGCACGAGGTCGAACTTGCCGTGGTTGTTCATCAGCAGGTCGAGTGCGAGCTTGCCGTTCTCTACCGCCACGACCGAGTACCGGCACGACTTGAGGATGTCGATCGTCGCCATGCGCGTGAACTCGTCGTCCTCCACGACCAGCACCGACACTTCCGACGGATCCATCGCTCCCTTATGACGTTCTTCTTCTTTGTTCTTGTTCGAGGGCGGGGCGGGCTTTCTCGTGCACGCAGACGAAAATCTATAGAAGAAGTGACACCAACGCGCGCCTTTGTAGACTGCTAGACGCACAGGTGGTGGTGTACGTAGGGTATACACTCACACGGATGCGAGAGACGGACGCGTACTGGAGCTGTCGTGAAGAGATCGAATCAGCGCACGCGCTTCCAGCGTTCGCTCTCCTTGGCTTCTCTCTCTCTCTTCTTCTTTCTCTTTGGTGGACGCAAGGGTAAGAAAACAGCGCGACCAGGTGGCGTGCCTCACTCTGAAACAGCGCTTTCTTTTTGCACGTTGTCGCATTTTTTGGCACTCTTTATTCTGACAGGGTGCAGTCAGCTTCGATTACAATGGTCACAGTTGGCGCGCAGGACTGCCTTATTATAATTCAGTAGTTTTATGGCCAACTTAACGATCCTCACTTAATTCAGTATATCGTTGTCGTTTTCCGCTTAATTCAGTACTCGATAGCCCTAGCCCTTTTGGGACATTTCATTATTAACTTTAAACGAGTATGAAAGAGTATGACCACGGGTTTAACCCAATCACATAATGTACCGTAGCACTGAGATGGGAGATTTAGGTGGCGATACGTGGTCCACATCATGCGCGTTCCTACGCGGTCCACAAAGGCCTCAGCGTGACGCTTTCGACATGTGCTCATTGATCAACTTTCCTCAATCAATCCCGCTGAGTACGATCGCGGCGGCTGAGTTCGCCGCTTCCCTGATTAGGAAACAGATCGCTCCATCAGCTTCTTCTCGACAGCGCGCAGAGGACGATCGATGTCTGCGTGTTCTCCTTCACCAACGACGTGTTGACGGATTTTTCAAGTTCTTGCTTTTTTCTGTTGGTGCAGTTGTAAGAGCATTCTAGGACCAAGAGATTCAAACCTCCTCGTCTTCGCCGGTTCAAAAAGTTCGTCATCCCCATTCTCGAGATCCAACTGTCCAAACTGCTCACGCTTGTGAAGACCGACTAGTCGTACCAGTCGGCTCCACAGCGCCTTCTCACTGTGCACTCACAGCCGCCAACTTCGTTGAGCGCTCCGACGTGTCCATTGTGATCTGTAGGCAGGGCCATTCCCCACAACGCCTCTTCCAGCAGAATTTCCAGGATGCGTGCGATCTTCTTCGCATCGCGGATGTGTCATGGCTTGCGAAGGAAAACGTGAGACTGAGAACTCTGCTGACCACATCAGTCCGGATCGTTCACTCGATGACGTTCATGCTCGAGAACAAATGGATTGTCCTGCGTGTTTCGAGAGAGAGGCTAGAGAGCGTCAATCGTCACCTGTATCCGCGTTCAAAGATACTTCTCAGAATTGTATCTTTGAACACGATACCAGGTGGCAAGATCGCAAAAAATCGTGGTGGAGCCCGAGCTGGTGATTAGCTGCGCTCCAAAGTTCTCCACAGATCTACGCAGGGCTCTCGCCAACTTCATCCTGGATCCAGGTCGTGGCGATGTCAGTGCTTGGTGCACTCCATCGCAAGATCTGACCGTGTACAGTGCTCGTGGCGAGACGGGAGATGAACAAACACTAGCGGCGTTATCTATACATAGGTATGGTGCTAGTGCGATAGTGTTGGAACGTGCAATGCGAGAATATTGCGAGGGCTGGCATCTTTCTGTCCTTAAGTGTTGAGAGCACTCGACATTTTGCAAACAAGAACAAGTTTCTAGAAAACTGTTTGTTTGAGGGGAAAAATTGTTTGTATAAATGTTGAGTTGGGTGATTGCTTGTGTTTTTGAAACGTTGAAATCATGCAGAACAAACAAAACACTTTATAGCACAACATCTTGCGATGATTACCTGCCTCATTACCACCAACACTATTATGCGCACAAAGCGAGTGCAGGCAGCGAAGTGTTGCTACAAGCAGGCACGCGCACACGTGTCCACTTGCAGCAATCATCTTGTTGTCTCATGTGCTTTGTGATTAGACAATATGAACTGTTCATTCTATGAGCAGTTCATATTTTCGAGGTAACAAGCTCATAATAATTGCTGGCGACACCTCGCGAGGACCATTTGTCTGCTCCTCAACATGAAAGGCGTTATTGTCAAACTTTTAACCGCGGTTGTCAAAGCGAGTGCTAAGCAGCTATCAAAGCAGCCAGGAGGGGCTTTGATATTTCTCACTGTAAGATCTTGTCCATCGTCTGTCCTAAGCTCGCTCATTCGTTTGGCAGGGATGATTACCAGCTGCCCTCCCCCCAATCCTCTGATCTCCCCTCCTCCCGAGTCACAAGCTCTCTCAAGCTTTGCGTACGTGCGTGCGTGCTTTTATAAAAATGCTCCTAAGACACACTTTGTAAACTGAGCAATTTCATTCGGAGCCATGTCAGAATATCCACCCGAGGTGCGGTGGACATTTGTTTCCCCTATCCTATCATCGCAGCTCGCCCACCAGCGTAATCGACTCGGATGCTGGACGCTGGACATGCTTGAAGCCTGAAGCTCTACTGGCGGCGTTCCAACGTGCGTTGCATGGACAGAACTGTTTTGTGATCACTCGCACGCTCCTGATTCCACAGGTGTAAGAGAGCTCGCTTACAAAGGTGGGTGGGCATCATCAGCTCAGCTCAGCTGAGCTTCAAAGGTCGCAGCTACTGGGCAATGGTACCGTAGAGGACCAAACACACAGGAGGCAACAACATTTCTTTTCGAGCACTTGCTTGTGCTCGAGTGTACCGTAGAGCACGAGCATCCAAGGTTGAGTTTGGCCGAGCTTCAATGTCGGTACTGTAACTGATCGAAACGAATGGAAGCCAGTTCAGATTTTGCTCGCAAAAACGCTGTTTGTGTGGTCCACACAAACAGCAAGCAAGCAAAAGCAAGCCACGAGCCACGAGCCGTTTCGAAATTTATCAGACCATGCGTGCAGGACTCCAAGCAGCGAGATCTCAAGATAAAGAACCAGCAGACTTCCTCCGATGTTTCCGCCCGGAGCGCGCGGATTGGCCCTCTGGTCGGTGCGACTGCTTTTCGACGCGCTTTGATTGGCTATAATTTAAAAGAGTGGCACGCACGACGGACCAATGAACAGTGTCGCGCGATAAAACTGCGTGCACAGCACAGCTGGTTGTCGCAGCACGTGCTGCTAAAATTGCCTTTTTACGGGTTGAGCGCATTGAATTAGCAAAGAGCATCCCACTCCAGACCTTCTCCCCTACCCGCCGTCTACGTCATTCGAGCCACACAAGTGAGATAAGTGCGTCAACGTACGCATCACTATTTTTACGCCATCAAAAAACGTCTCAAATGCTAGCGCTGTATCGGCTTTATACTTCTTGCGCATGTATTTTACCCAATATTGCATAAAATGCACCGCACAGTGCAAACAAACAAGAGCCCTTCATTGAAGTTGCGCCAATCCACTTTTGAGCTTGAACAGGCGCCTCAACAAAACCTCGCATGTTGTTGTGGATGGCTTCGCTTGCAAACACAGGATTTGCGTGTTTTCCTCCCATCGTCTCAAACGGTAAAAGCAACATCACCAGCTGCCTGCTGCTGTGTTTGACTCAGCACACTTGGTGCTCGCCAGAAATGAGCTGAGCTTGCAGTTTTTGTATGCATGGACCCAGCTATGATACAATAAACTGCAAGCTCATTTCTGACTTCATCTCAAACAGCTTCCCATACGTTGGATTCTTTTGTTTTCGCTGCCCGTCAGTTTAATATGAGTTTCTGTACGCTCCTTTCCTGCGACCTTTTGGGGTGAAGATACACAACGTACCGTAATTTTTCTGCAAAGTGCAACAACAGCAATACACAAATAATGTGTGAACAGAATGCAGCCTCAAAGCGCGAATAAACAAGTGGAGGCATCTTTGCCTTCATTAGAAGCTCCAAATTGGGAGAGAGTCTACGACTCTCAGCCTCGAAAGATCTCTTTCGTGGGTTGCAGAGATGGATTCCCATCACATCGTTTCAACAATGTTCAAGACCTTGAGCTTTTTTGAGACTTTGTTCATGCGAGACACAACAGCAGTCTCGCACCAAGCAAGGACATGCCATAACCATGCAAACTTGCTGGCTGGCTTGCACACCACACCAGCAGCCTGCTTTTCAATTTGCAAGGCTGTTGTTGCTGCTTGTAAACTGGGCTTGTGCGTGGATTGGGCTCTTCAGTGCGCAGTAATGGCTTGGTCTATTCTATAAAAGTTCTTGACTGGAGGAACCCAGCCCAGCTTCCGGTACCTAATGTTGCTGGGATGATTTGCATACGCCACGCAGATGAGGCGTTTTCATTTTTACAGTATCCTCTCGGACCGTTTCAAAAAAATCTTCGCTCGCATTTCTCCACCATTTCTCCAAAGCCAATTTTGTTTGACTTGGGAAAAGGTGCGTAAAAATACCAGTCGCGCTGACTTGGAGTTTGTATGGCTGTGGCCGTTATTGTCCGGGTTTTGCGATGGCTCACTTTGAGGCTCGCTTCCCAGCTTCGAAGTGGTCGATCTTTCGATTTGTGTGTGGGGGGTTAAAAATGCTGTAAAAATGGGGTTTGTTGTATCTATTCCTAGAGGTTAAATACAAGTGACTTGCTGTTGCGTGAGCGATACAACTTGAACAAGGTATGGGATTTGCAAGGTTTCAGGGCGTGATGCGTCGGAGGCGGAGGACAATAGAATTTCCTTCGACTTTTATAAAAAGGAGAGAGAGAGGAGTGAGGAGCCAGGGCTTTGAGATTCTTCTGTTCTTTTTGCTCAACGTTCAACTTGCAACCGAAAAGCGAGCGAGCAAAGCAAGGCAAAGGCGAGCGAGCCCACTCAACACAAACAAGGACGGCGGGCAAGTGAGCAAGCGAGCGAGCAAAAACAAAGCAGCAGCAAGCAACTCAACATCAAAGCCCGTCCATTTGCTTCATTGTTGATTTTGCCGTCTCGTGCTCACTACACCACAACAACCCGAAAGTTATTTCGGAATAAATTACCCAAGCCTGGTCCGCCGTGCGTCTGAAGAGAACCGCTCGCCGACCCCTTTTCTGCTCCTCCGCCACAACCAGGAAGAAGAAGATTCTCGTGTGGAACAACTCGCCTGTTGTTTGTGTGTCGCGGATTATTTCTCCAGCCCAACGCAATCAAGCCGCAAGCCTCTACCAATCCGAGTGTTGGTCGCGAATCAACCGTTTGCTGCTGCAACAAACACACAAGCTCCACTTGCAAACTTGCTGACTTGCGCGCACACCACCAAGCTCCAGCAACAACAAGCAAGCCAGCTCCATACACCTCCATACACACACAGCGATATCACAGAATGAGTGCCACCGTCGCCCAGTACCCAGTGGAGCCCCATGTGGCGCGCACACGCATGCTCGACGACGTGTCGGCGGCGAAGAAGCACATGAACGCGCAGGTGCGCGTAGCGTCGCCGGTGGTGTCGCCGTCGGCGCTGCCCATGCGCGCGCTGAACCTGCAGTCGCACGCCAGTAACCCCGCCGTCGAGAGCGAGCGCATCGCGCTGGTACTCGACATGGACGAGTGCCTCGTGCACAGCAAGTTCGTGAACGAGGTCGAGTACCGACAGAACGAGTACCGCCCGAGCGAGCTGCAGCAGTACGAGGACACTTTTGAGATCGTAATGGACGACGGCGAGCGCGCGGTCGTGCACAAGCGCCCGGGTCTCGACCGGTTTTTAGAAGAAGCGAGCAAGCACTTTGACGTGTACGTGTTCACGGCGGGTCTCGAGGCGTACGGTAAGCCGATCCTGGACGAGCTGGACCCGAAGGGCAATCTGTTCGCCGGCCGCTTCTTCCGCGAGTCGTGCCAGCAGCGCAAGGGCATGTTCCTGAAGGACCTGCGCGTGGTGCGCCCAGACTTGTCCAAGGTCATCCTAGTGGATAACAACCCCGTGAGCTTCCTGCTGCAGCCGAGCAACGGCATCCCGGTGCCGAGCTTCTACGACGACGCGAACGACCGCACGCTCGATTCGCTCACCAAGGTGCTGGCGAGTCTGCGCGAGCTGGAGGATGTGCGTCCGCGCCTGCACCAGCTCTTCCGCCTCGCGGACCTGCTGTCGGAGCACCAGCGCATGATCCTGTCGTAAAGCGTCCTGAGTTATCAATCGTCACGTGCGTGCGTGAGTGAGAGTGAAATGTGCAGTATTTGTGGGAAGAAGACCCAAGTATATTATCTCGAGCCATCCTGCCCAAGAAGGAGGAAGCAAGCCACCAACCAACACAAGAGAAGCCAAGAAGCACAAGTATATATTATAAGTTGCCAGCATTATCAAGTACCAGTAGAATGTGAGTAGTTTTAACCGAGCAGGACGCAAAAGTGTTTTGTTGTCTGTCCAAGTGTCGTAGAAGCCATTTTTATATAGTAGCAAGGAAGGAAGAACACCTATAAGCACACGATGCGTGTGTGGCGCCGCAACACACCAAAGCAAACCAATCCAATTATCAACCAGTGCCTTCACTTGCCATCCATTCAATCGGAATGCCATCGGTCGATCCATCCACTCAATTCAGTTCACACTTTCAGGCAGCAGAAACTTGACCTGAAGACAGACAGTCAATGCAACAAGACATCTCCAGTAACCTACTGTATTCCTCCATTCCCATTAGGATTTCTGCCAAAGCAGCTGCTCATACAAAACAAACATTATGTCCATCAAGCAAGCACCTGCAAGAGCGCCGCCATTTCTCCATTATTACGAGTCCCCAAGCCAAAGATACGTGCGCATGACGCACCTGTGCTGAGAGACACGAAGCAACAGCGGGAAGGCACGAAAAACACGCAAAATGCGACGCGACGCAATCTCATGGACACGCAGCGGAATTCACGATTGCAACTGTCGGTCAGGCAGACAGTTCCAGCAGCAAAACTGAAGGCACGCTGCCGACACACGCGCGTACGCGTGCGCTGCTCGTTTATGGAGCTGCCTGCCTGCCTTCCCAAAAAAGAAGCTGAGTTTCGTCCCGCATAAACAACCTATTCGACTTGTTTCTTCTAACGTTCAATGCCCTCATTTATCGCTGCGCTCTTTGACACGCGCGCCACGCACGCCGCCGACTTGTCAGACAGTCAGCAGCACTGAAAGTAATTGAACCTGTCCAGTTTTGGCACCAATAGAAAGATGGCTGCCATCGACTGAGCGTGGTGAATGCAAGTGCACGCGCTCATCACAAACGAGAGCCTCGTCTGGTAGACAGCCTGGTTGTTCCGCCCATCCTCATCATCCGGATTGTCTGTCCGCTCTCTCTCTTGCAAACAAATCCCATACGCCATTCCCATCGACTTGAGGCTCATGGAGCCTTTCGCAATCGACACCGTCCTTTGGGGATCCAGCAAAGTTACTGTACTGTATCACATCATCTAAAGTACGAGAACAGCTTGATAAAGTACGATCCGAATATTTCGGAAACAAAAGAGTTGATACGGTATTCCTCATCGCTTTGCCATTCACTATTCGCTCTCTCTCGACTGTGAATGCCAGGCATAAAAGCCAAGAAAAAGGCAAGAAAGACAAGAGAGAGCGAGTCGAGTATGTCGCTGCGGGCGTCGCGCCGGTCGCGCGAGGTGAGCGCTATCGGCATCGGCAGCAGTGTAGCGGCCGCACAAGTGCTGGACGTCGCGCCCAGCGTGCCGATCTCCGAAATCCGCGTGCGCAAGTGGACCAAGCAGCTCAAGACCGTAGGCCATCTCTCGATCCCCAAGTGGGTCCCAGGTGCGTGCCGTGCTCGCTTGTGTTGCTGCTGTTCCTAGCTGCTCGCGTAGTATATTATTGCTTACTGTGTCGTTCTGCTGTTTATGTGCGTGTGAATGGATTCTCTTCATAGACCAAGAGGTACGCCTTGCGCTCGCCTTGCGCTATCAGTTGAGTGGGATGTGTGAGTGGCGTTTGTTAATCATCGTTGTTTCTCGCTTGGCATGTGTGTATGTATGTATGTATGCGGCTATTTGTGTAGAATCCGACGGAAGCGCTTCAGCGAGGTGGCTTCAAGAAGACGAAAGGTAGTCTCATACTCAGTCTATCGCATTATTGCGCTTTGATGGCTGTAAGAAAGGGAAGGAGACTCATCGTGAACCTGTGCGTGTGTTTCTCTATAGGCCGCAAGAGGCAGACGGGGGAGATCGGCCGCATGACGCGAAGCGTGCGCCAGCATCTCGACGCGCCGCTCGAGCTTTTGACCGAGTTCCCGTCCCTGCGCGTAAGTATTGTGTTTGATATCGTGCGCCTTGCCCGTTGCTATCATGGAGGTATGCAACTCGTGCTACCATATTGATGTTGTTGTTGTTTGTCGTATTTAACAGAACAATGCGCCAAAGCACGTGGCGCCTTCAGCCTCCGTTGTGCCGCCTGTAGTAGCAGCAGCAGTGCACCACTCGGTGAAAGTGCCAGCACACGGTCCAGTCGCGACCATCAATGTGCCAGCAGCTACGATCGCAGTTACGGTGCCAGCTCAAATGGCGGATTCGGCTACATACGGCGAAGGCCAACCAGCAACAACTCCAGTTGCAGTACCAGCCTCTTCGTCTTTGAATGCTGATAATGAGCAGCATAGTCAGCAGACGCAGGTGCTGGGACTTTCGCACGTTGGAGGGCTCGATGGGATGCACATGGCCGCGTCAGGCGACCTCCCGTCGATGGTGCCGTCCGATGAGCAGCTGGAGATGGCGCTGGACGACCTACCGATGCTCGACTCGGACGAAGATCTGCCGTTTGACAGCCTCACAGAGGACCAAATCCCACCCGCGGTGCCTGTTCAGCAACAGCAGGAAAGGGTGAAGACTGGAAAGGTCCCACCCAGTGAGGTTGAAGAACCGCAAGAGTCTGAATTCGCCGCTGCGGATGATTCGGTCGAGAACACGGCGGAAAGCAATGCTGAAGGAGACGACGATGATGAAGACGCCTCCAGCTCGTCGTCCAGCGATGGCGGTGACGATGATGATGACGACAATGGGTCAGCGAACTCGGGCTCACCGGCGCCATCTCCGTCTCCGCAGTCGTCGCCGATGATGTCGCGATCTCCTTCCCCATAGAGCTACGAGTAGTGGGGATCTGAATTCCAGAGCGGGTCTACTGATCGCACGGAAAAGTAACAAGAGCGGAGAAGGCAAGAAATATATGGATTGTATAAGATGGATGGCGCATGAACTGCTGTGCTTGTGTTGCTTGTTATTTGCGCAAGAGCCTGCGCGCCATGTCTTGTATCTCCAGTGTTGCTTTGTCCTGGACAGACAGAGGCAAACGGGAAAGTGTTAACAAGGTGTTCCGTCCAAAAGATACGCATACGCCATGCATGTTGACACACCGGCTCGGAATGGCATGGATTGTGGCGGACTAAATACTTGGCGAGGTGGTCGAGCGGCTTGACCGGCAGCACGTGCTGTTCGCCGTCGTGCTCACGCCGGTCGTTCTCGGTCATCGTCTTGAGCAGGTGGACGATCGCTATTGCAACATTCCAACACCATACCATCATCAGCATCAGCAGTAGCACCTGGAGAGAGAGCATGCGATGCTTGTATGAAGCAAGCTGATGAACGCACCTGGGGCAAGCACGGGGATGAAGTGCTCGATCACGTACTCGACGTCCTTTCCGTCTTCATCGGCGCCGCTCTTGAGCTGCGCGACCAGCGTCTGCAGGAACGTGCGTGACGCGGCAGCTTCGATCTCGCCCATCCTGACACGAAGCTCACTGTCTATTGTTTTTTCTCTGCCGCTCTACTCAATTCAAAGCTACCTGGCCAATGCAACAAGCCTCCACCCACATGCTGTCGCAGTGTGATCGCAAATAAATAAAACCAAATACGCAATAGTATGCACTCTCGACATGGCTACATTTTGGCTATTGTTAGTGCGCACTTTATGCTCCTAGTAAGTTCGCTGAGTGTCTGCCTGAGCGCTGATTGGTCCACGGCTGTTATCCTCTAAAGTACGAAATCGCGCCAACAACTTTTGAGCAGCTCGAATTGCAATTTGCAATTGCGCTAAAAAGACTCGAAGTAACATGCAGGCGAGAGCAAGGATCTCGGTGCGTCTCATTCGCCATCTATTCATCTACTCATCGCAGCCCACGTTTCTATAGCCCCCTAACGCATTGCCTTGTACTGTATGCCACCATCATGTGTACGATGTACAGGTGACCGCTGAAGTTGTCGGCACGGGTTCGGACGGCACGGAGCCGTCGCTGCTCTTCTCGGTTCAGCGTCATGGCGTCTACAGCAACGACGTCACACTGCTCAAGCGATACCTATTCAACTGCGGCGAGGGTACGCAGCGACTTTGCGGTGAGAACGGTGTCAAGCTCAGCTCGCTTGACTCGATCTTCTTCACGCGGTTTGATGTCAATGTACGTACGTTGTGTGGCCAAGCTAGTTCTCTGCGTTTGAGGTGCTAACTGAGCATATTTACATGGCGTGATGTGCTGCCTGACCTGCTTGGACAGGATAGTCGGTGAGTGGCGTGCCTGGCATGATCTTCTCTCTAAGCACATGCGGCGCTGCGAGCCTGAAGTTGCATGGACCAGTGGGGCTTCGTGACTTCCTCGTGGCGATCCAGAGCTTCGTGAGGCGCAAGTATCCGCTGGTCACCTGTGTGGAGGTCAGCGATAACGACAACAGCGGCAGTGCGATTGAACAAGCCAGTGATTTCAACTATGAAAGATGGAGCGCATCGGAAGACCAGTCAGACCAGCACATGCGCATTTTCCCAGTCGTGTTAAAGTCGTTAGAAGACTCTGTTCGGCATGAGAAGAGCTCCCAGAGCCGATGCATCCTATGCGGTCATGGAGATACCGTACCTCATAGTGGCAGCAACAATGTCGATGGGAAGCAAGAAGACACTAGTGGACAGCAGATTAACCGCGATGGTCGAGGACACACGTCTTCAGATGAAAGCGACGAGCACACCCAGTTCCGCGCGTGGCTCTATCGCTTCTACACGACCAAAGTCCCCGAGAAAGTGCCGTACGTGGACGTGATCCTAAATCGCTATCGAGGCCGCTACGACGATTTGAAGACCCAATTGTGCGCAAAGTACGGCTCCATAGAAGAAGAATCAAATGGTGGTGGTGGCGGTGATGCTGAACGTAGATCTGCAAGTAGCGATTCGTCTTCAGAGGAGGAAGACAGTGATGATGAAGCTGATGATGGCCAGCCAGACTTTGCAGTACTGTCGTTCAACCGTAAGTGGCTCCTCAAGTTCTACCGGCGGTACCAACCCGAGAAGCTGCTCCACGTCGACAAGGTCCTGAAACAGTTCAGTGGACGCGAAGACACGTTGAAGCAGATGCTGCTGCAAAAGTACTGGAAGCCAAAAGCCTCAGAGAGCACTGGTGGCTGTGAAGAAGTACCTCAGGCGAAGCGAAGAAAGCTGGAAGGGACGACTGAAGTTGTGGTTGTGCCATCGGATGCCACAGTTGCAATTGTTGTTGCTTCTATTGAGAAGTCGAAGCAAGAACCTCCGAAGGTGTTCGTGACGGTGCCTCAGTCCGATGACGCAACCGTAGAGACCACGAACAGCTCCTCCTCGCTCTGCTACATCATGAAGTACGTCGGACCTGCCATCTTGGAACTTTCCTCAATGTTAGACCTGTATTGACTGAATGACACTGCTGTGCTAATTGGCTGCTCTTTGTACTCCATCTGCTAGGTTTCTGCATGATCTTCATTCTGTCGCGTGGATTATCGACTGCCGTTCGACATCCCGCATTCACGATCTCACTATCAAGTTCCAAGCATCTACTGCCACAGGCTGCGAGGACCACCAACCAGCCCTGGTGGTGCATTTCACTCCTCCAAATGTTCTCCGGGACTCAAGGTAACCCTTCACACATTGGTTCTGTTCTTGTATGGCTCAATGGTTCACCGCAAATCTCTATGTCTCGTCCCTCATTTTCAAAAGATACCAGGCTTGGATGGCGTCACTAGGCTCCGCAGTACAACAGCTTGTCTTTGACGGAAAGGCGCTTCGATCTGTGGAGAATGGCGTCTACAGCTGGGTCTTTCGCGCGTCTGCCAAGCACACTTTGGAGCAGCGTCCCGTATTTGGATCGGCCGATGCGACTGCCATGTGGAATAATCTCTCGAGCTTTCTACGATCTGAGCAGCACATCAAGCAATCGTCTGATACTCAGAACGAAAGGAGCCAGCGACAGATCCTGTGGAAGCTCGGGAATGGGCGAGAGGTGCATGTCGCACAGAGCAAGCAGCGCCTTGAGCTTCTTCGCAAAAGCGATACTCGCCAGGTGCAGTGCGACTACAAGCGTACTGGATGGAGAAAGCAGGACCCGAGCGACGAGGATGCTGATGCTGATAAGAATGATGAAGACTTCGATGCTCGTGATAATGAAAAGGTACCAGAGCAGGAGCTGCTACCCCAGAGCGATCCGATTCCAGTACCAAGCGTCGACACCGAAAGCGCCATGAAGCTGATCATCTTAGGCACGGGGAGCGCTGCGCCGTCCAAGCTTCGTGGTAGTACGGGCATCTACTTGGAACTCAAGGAGCGCAAACTAGATGTCTCAAGTCATCCGGTATCAGTACCAAATGGTGAAAATAGTGAAAATGGTAATCCTGGTATCAAAGTACCAGCCGCGATGCTGGTCGACTGTGGAGAAGGCACGTATGGACAGCTATGGCGTCAATTCGGCACGGAAACTGCGGCTCGAATTGGTGGACTGCGTTGCATCTGGATCTCCCACAGTCATGCGGATCACCAGTGCGGACTTGTGCGGATCCTGTACGAGTACGTTCGGTTCCACACTCTGTACAAAAGCCACCGGGGTCTGCTCGTCCTCGGTCCTCAGTCTGTGCTCTCGTACGCTTGCAGCTGGATGAGCCACATCTTCGACTCGTGTGGCGTCGACCAGAGCTCTTCAGTTCGTTCCAGCTTTGTGGGCTTTGCGACCTGCAGAGAGTTCAACCAGTCGCAGCATTCGCTCCGGCCCGAGCTCTTCTCGCAGATCGGAAACGTCGTGACTCAGCTCACGAGCGTCCCAGTTTGGCACTGCTACGACTCGTACGGCCTGGTGCTGCAGCTGCGCAATGGCCAGAAGATCGTGTACTCTGGCGACACGCGACCGTGCAACCAACTTGTTGCAGCAGGTTTGTTCAGAATCTATATAGCAATTGCAAGCATGCTAACCTGTAATGTGTTCTAACTTTGTGGTGCTCTTTCTTTATTGTGCGTGCACCTAGGTATGAATGCCAATCTTCTGATCCACGAAGCCACGTTTGACGACTCCATGGGCGATGACGCCATCAAGAAGAAGCACAGCACGGTGGGCGAGGCGCTGGAGGTGGCGCGGCAGATGCGCGCGCAGGAGGTGGTGCTGACACACTTCAGCCAGCGGTACCCGAAACTCCCGCCGCCAATCACTGCTTCAACTGCCGATGGTGATGAAGGCAACGGACTGTCGGCCGCACCATCACAAACGATGGCTCGTGTGCATTGCGCGTTTGATGGGTACGTCTACAACGTGCCGACGTAAGTAAGGAGAGCGACTGATCGAATGAGCTGACAGGAATACGGTGAGAGTGAGGATACATGTGGTGGTGGTGGTGAACATGAAACACGGCCAAATGTATCACCTCGATAAAGTACGATGTATGCTTTGAGTGCCAAAACATGGTAGAAATAGATTTGATAGAATAGAAATTTCCTACCGATATCACCGTGTTTTGATAAAAATCAATGCTGCAGTTGGCGTTGTTTCACCTTGAGAAAAATGCGGGTCCTGGAATACGTTGCAAAGCATGGGGCATAACGTAAGCACTCAGATTCGTCACAAACGAATGCCAATAATTTGCAACCCTCCCAATAATAATAACGGAAGACTGGGGCTAGAGGAATAACGAAAAAACGGAGCTGGTATGCTTTATGAGGCTATTTGTCAATGTGAGAGCCTCGTGAGCATTTATTCGGATCTATTCAAGTGCTGCCAACAAACTTCTCCCCATCTCGTGTCTTTTTCACCGTTGCTTGCATTATGTAACGTTCACAAACTGTTTCTGACTCGGATATCAGGTAGGCATATTCTAAAAAGGACAATAGAGGACCAGTACCTACAAACACACATACTAAATGTTTTTAATCACACAAGAATAGAAACATAGTCTTTTATAAGTGTGCCACGCATTCAGCCATTCAACCTTGAACTTTTGCGTCAGCCAATGATTTCGTGCAGTTTCTTTCCAACCCCATGAATAGGGTCTGCCACACTATCTGCGGCCCCGTGAATGCGAATTGATGCTGTCTGTCTGCTGACGCTGCACTGATGGTGCAGCCAGCCCACTCTCCTACCCAGCAGATGCCCAGCCCCGCCCTTGCCAGCGCCAGAGCCGCTGCCGCTGTGGACGACCACGAGCCTCCTCCTCCTGTTCCTACTGCTGTCATTCCCACCGACACGCGCAGTTCCGCATTAGTCGACGAGTCGGCCGAGAGCTTCAATAGCAGTTTGACAATGGGCCAGAACGAGCGCATGTGGTCGCAGGACCGCCGTATCTCGCAGTGCGAATCACCGCCGCCGCTGCTGAGCGCGCTGCAGAGCGGACAGAGCGACATCGCCCCCATCTATAAGTTCGTGCTCACAGGTGGCCCTTGCGCTGGCAAGACCACGAGTCTCGATCGCCTCTCCACCTACTTTCGGTACTTGCTGCACAGCTCCTTCGAGGGTTATCGTTTTATAGGTGTGTGTATGTGTGCTATTGCGCTGGTGGTGCTGACTGCTTTGGCTTGTTTGCTGTGTGTGTCTACCTACGTGCAGAGACCGAGGTTTCCGCGTGTACGTCGTGCCCGAGGCGTCGACGCTGTTGCAGACCGGCGGCGCGTTCTTCCTGTACGTTGATATCATTATATTGAATTCGAGGTGGCTGGTTGACTGTCTGACTGGTTGTATTGTATGATACATGGTGTGTGTGTTACTATGTGTGCGATAGTGACTTGAAGGAGACGGACATCCTGAACTTCCAGTGGCAGATCCTCAAGCTGCAGATGTCGCTCGAGGACTCGTTCTACTCGCTCGCGCAGGATAGCGGCAAGCCGTGCGTGATTCTCTGCGACCGCGGCGTTATGGACGGCTCGGCCTACATGACTCCCGAGCAGTGGGAGGAGCTCAAGACCCAGCACGATCTGGACACCGTCACGCTCCGCGACACGTGCGTTACCTTATGTGCACACAACGCTGCAATGACCGTGTGCATGCGCTTTGTCTACGAGGTACTTACTGTGGTGACGTGTGTGTGTCAACAGGCGCTACATTGCAATCTTCCACTTGGTGACCGCGGCAGCCGGGGCCGAGAAGTTCTACTCGCTCGACAACAACGGCATCCGCATTGAGAACATCGACCAGGCGCGCGAGATCGACGCGCGCACGTGCCGCGCGTGGATCGGCCACCCGAAGCTCTACGTCTTCGGTACGTGATTTGGATATGGACACTTCTTGTTGGAGGTGGAGGTGAGGTGTCTCTTCGTGATGGACGTATAGCGATAAACTAATGCACCCCTGTGATTGCGATTGTATTTTCTTATTCGGTAGACAACTCGACTGGCTTTGAAGGCAAGATGCAGCGCCTCGTGGACACGGCGGCGGGCTTGTGCGGCGTCCCCACCACGCTCAAGGTACGTTAGCACTCACTCACGCACTGGCAATGTTCTTTATATCACAGGTAGCTCATGGACTATTCGCTTGTTCCTCCATGTGATTTAATAGGCGTCGCGCAAGTTTCTGCTGGCGAAGGCGCCCGCGACGAGCGACATTCCGTTCCACCACGAAGACTTTGAGGTCGAGAAAGTGTATCTCACGCCCGAATCTGCTGGTACGCGCCGTTGTTGATTGCTCATTGGTACCTCGTGTTGCTTTGGCTGTGACCAGTGCTCTCATGGGTCACTCACTCTCTTTCTCTCTCTTTACCGCTTGATACAGAGACGAGCAAGGACTACTCGTTTGTCCGATGTCGCTCGCAGTACGGGATCCCGGCGTACGGCATGACTACGGTCCGCTTCCTCCAAACCGGCGACGCGTAAGTTTTGTCCCTTTACAGTATGATGCCCACCTCCATTAAGTCCTCAGTGTGTCCATGTTTGTTTGTGTCCTCCTGTGTATGTCTGTCTGTCTCTGTAGTGTCCACCTCAAGCGCATCCTGAGTGCCCGCGAGTACTCGTACGCCGTGCGACATCGCAACGACCCGAAGCGCCACGTGATCAAGCAGCAGCGCATCTGCTTCCTGTACAACAACCAGTCGTTCCAAATCCACGTGTACAAGGAGCCGGGCTCCATGGCAGGGCTCGCGATCCTGCACGTGCAGGCGTCGGGGGACAAGAGCGACATCAGCCTCCCGTCGTTCCTCGACATTGAGCGCGAAGTTGAGGGCTCAGACGAGAGCTTCTCGGCCTACAACGTGTCGCTCGTGGCCGGCACCGCGGCTGCTATTGATGGTGTGGATGGTGCTGCTGTCACAGGGTCAGCCCCATTGACGCAACTTTAATGATCCCCACCCTATACATATCCATACAAAGCCCGTTTCTTGCCTCACTGCGTGCCAGTCGAGCCAAGACCAATTTTCAACGCAATCTAAAATACAAGCTTCCTGTTTTTATTGCATGATCAGTACTTCTTAGGGCTCATTTGTTCTCCTTAGGTTAGGATAGGAGCAATAGTTATCACCATCACTTCTTGCTCTTGGCACCTTTGGGCTTCTTCTCAGCCTCCAGCTGCTCGCGGTACTTCTTGTCGAGCGCCTCGATCTCCATGAGCCGCCGCACGTCCTCCTCGGCCTTGATGCGCGCGCGCTCCCACTCTTCCTGCGCACGCATCTCGGCGCGCTTCTTGGCGTTCGCGTCGTGCCACTCGGCGTCCTCGCGCTGCTTGGCGAGTTTGACTTGCTCCTGGTGTACAATCTCGGCATGCGTCTTCATCTCGCTGTGGATCTCGGCGCTTTTGCTCTCGGCCGCGTCCATGCGCGCCAGGTTCTTCCTCACGTGGCTCGCGAAGAGCGCGATGTCGCCCTGCAGCAGCGAGTTTCCGCCAACCTCCAGTGAGATGACCGACGAATTCTTCGCGAAAGCCTGCGCGAGTGCTCGGCCGGCCTCGTAGGTCATCTGAGTACTGAACAGGTTAAGGGCGGTCAGACTCGAGCTTGACGCGATCGCCGACGTGAACGCCTCAACGTTGATGCTGCCTCCAGAAGAGTTGCTGGTAGTAGCACTGTCGCTCGTAGTACTGCTACTGGTGCCTGAAGAGCTGTTCGAGTGCTCCTTGTGGTACGCCATGATCGGGTTGGACTCAAGCACCACAGTCGTGAGCACCACGTTGACTTTGAGCGCGCGGCCGATCGCCCCTAGCGTCTGGTGCGTGAGCTCATTGAAGCCCAAGTTGAGCGACCGCAGCGACTTGTTCTTCTCAAGCATTTTGCCCAGTGAGCCAGCGATCACGTCGCTCAGCTCGTTATTTGAGAGGTCGAGCGCGCGCACGTTGGTGTTGACACGCATCGCGCGCAGCAGCGCACAGCACGCCAAGGACGAGAGCCCACGCACCACCAGGTTCTTTGGCGCAATGTTCTGCTCAATCTAGAGTATAGTAGCACAAAGACCATCCATCAGACCACTAGCTATAATACAAGCAACTGAACAGCGAAGAGCTTAAAGCGTACCTGCCGCACGATCGTGTGGACCTTGGGCTCGCGCTCAAGCGCCGCCTGCTCGAGAGCCTTGAGGTTCTGCATCGCGTCCAGGAACTCCTCGCGGTACTTCTGCTCCTCGAGCCGCTTCATGAACTCCTCGAACTCGTGCTGTCCGACTTCATACTCCTCATCGTACTTGAGCTGTAGAGTGCCCATGCGTGCCTGCACGTCGCCCGCTAGGATGGAGTACCGCAGGCACTGCGCGTTAACACACAGAGAGAAAGATCAATCCTTCCTGTAGCAAGACGGACAACATAGAGACCCCACTGGTGGCACTAGGACTCTATAGCTGGGCCTCTCACCTCAGCCTGCAGCTCCTCCGGCGGTAGCTCGTTTGCTTGGCGCTTCGCCACCGCGACCGGCGCCACCAGCTCGCGGCTCATGCTGCTCCTGGTTCTGTTAACTTGGATGGCGTCAACTGAAAAGTGAGCCATGTTCGTGAAGAGCCCCCTGTCCAAACAGATGCATCGCGTCGTTTCGAGTTACACAGGATATTTGACGGCTCGGCTCGTTTCGGCTTGGCTTAGCTCGAATGGACGCTTATTTTACTTGGTGCATTTTTTTGCATGTTTTAGCAAAATATCGGACCGGTTTCACAGTTCGGACTCATGGTAGAACCTACCTGATTCTGGTGGCTTATCCAGAATCGAATGATTGAATAGCGGATGCATAGAATAGCTGATTTAACTTATGCACCTCAAGCCCATGCGATAGTCTGGGCGTGAAAGTGCCACCAGTGGATGCTCTGAAGTCGCGGATCGTTCAATGGCACACCTTCAGCTTGTTCGCAATGCGCACGATGCCATTACCCTCACCACCATCACCAGGATGCTGGCAAAGTCGAATGGGAAACATCATCCAGCGATGGTTCCACAAACTCGTGAGCAGCGTGATCACGCTCCAGTCGTCAAACACGACGAGGAAGACGGTCTCGCCCTCAGTTGGTAGGATGATGCTGCTGCTGCTGATCACCACAGAGCACGTATCTGAATCGAACCAGCTCGTACGGATCGAAAGTACTGGCACTTGGACTAAGACCACCGCTACCCCGTGCGGGTAAAATCGTGTTGTTTCTGGGGAAAAGCAGAGGGTGGTTGCTGAGATCTCCTGCGTTGCGAAGATAGACACCAAGGACCTGCTCAGTCCGGCTCGTTTGGGAAGCACTAGCGACAGAATAGTCTGGGGGTAGTGTCCCGTTTCGTGAAGGCGAATGGCTGGAGGTTTGCTGTGAGGATAATTATTTTTATAATTTGATATTTTTTACACATACAAAACTGTAAAAATAATTTAAATTTCAAAAATAATATAAAAATGAATGCTGAAATTTGAGCTTTTTGAGAAAAAAACAACGCACGTTGGTGACAAGCATCTGAGGCCACACACAAGAAGACCACGAGCGAAGAAGCGAAGCGAGAGAGAAGGGAATGGCGACTGCGAACAACAGCAACAACAGCAAGGGCGAGAGAGAAGCAGGCGGCGTGGCGGCGCAACTCTGGAAGCAGGCACAGCCTCGTGCGCTGCAGTGCCTCTACCACCCGTTCGTGTCGTCTTTGGCTGCCGGCACGCTCGCGAGAGCGGACTTTGAGGCGTTCCTGCTGCAGGACGCGTACTACCTGCACGGCTTCGCCAAGGCGTTCGCGCACGCGGTGGTCAAGGCCAAGGGCACCAGGCACGCGCTCGCGGTAATCCGGCTCATGGGCGGCATCGAGCAGGAGCTCTCGAACCACACGGCGTTCCTGCAAGTGCGTGGCTGTGTATCTGCTGTTGTGTACGGTCGCTTTGTATACTACGCGTATTCTAATGATCTGTCTCTGTGTGCGTATTTTCCCTATTGCTGTACGATACGCACAAAGTCGTTTGGTATCGATGTGTTTGCGGTGGTGGACGCATCGGCGGCGCCCGCGACCAAAAACTACGTGGAGTTCCTCTTGCAAACCGCGACGACGCGCCACTCGGTGGCCGAGATCCTGGCGGCCATGACGCCGTGCATGCGACTGTACGCGTTCATTGGCCAGGGCATCCGCGCGGCGCTCGGCGGAATGCCGGACGATCGCCACCCGTACAGTCGCTGGATCGGGTCGTACGGCACGGACGAGTTCGACGTGAGTTGCCGGTACACTCTTGATTTAGTTAGCCCTACGTGCTCAGGATTGACTCTGGTTGCTGATTGATACCTAGGGTTCGGCGCGAGTGACCGAGGACCTGCTGGATGAAGTGGCTGCAGCCGAGGGCGTCAGCTACGACACGCTCCTGCCGCTCTACAACGAAGCCATGGAGCTGGAGCTCTGCTTCTTCGAGCAGTACTTCCCGCTCGCGCGCGCGCACGCTGAGGCTGCTTTCTCGTCGATCGCATACCCAGTGAAGGTGCTGCTTACGGTGGATGGTGGTGACGAGGCAGCCGTGTCTGTCTCGAAAGGTATTATGCATGTCCATGTTGGCTTTGTTTCTGCTTGTTTGCGTGTCTCCTAACATCGAATCAGCGAGGGGCGCCCTCTTCATTCCACGCATCGCTATCGAGTCATGTTGAAGCGTGGCGGAGAGCGTGGGACGAATGGCTGAGAAGCTTACCCTTTGAACCTGATCCAGTTAACACTGGCGGAGGGACTGCTGCGTTCAAAACCTCTTATGCTCTTTGTGTGTGCGCATGCCATGCCGTGCCGATGATCGGCTGCTCCACAATTTATAGTAGACAAGCAGCATCGCGGAGTGTCTGCCGCCAAGATCGACGACCAAGGTAGTATCAGTCAGCCCATGGCTTGACAAGGACAGAGATTGGATATTGTCCTGCTGTTGATGTGGGAGTCGCACTGACAGCTGATAACGCTATGACAACAGAGCTCGACGTATTGCTTTCGCTCGAGAAAGGCGACTACGAGATCCACGTGGCTTGCGATGCCGAACACCAGCGACTGAGTCTCTCTGTGAGTACTCTCAAAGAAGAAGGTGGTGCGACGACGAAGATCTCGGAGCACCCGCTGCTTCGCGCTGTTGTGGGCAATGGCAGTGCGATGGTGGCGACAATGACGGTCGACGAGCACTACGACGCGTCGGTTCACCACGTCGTGGCCAAGTCCAAGCTCGAGTTCCTCACGTTTCTACGTCTGCTCTCGGCTGCTGGCGAGTTCCACGTTTATGCGCATCCACTCGCGTTCTCAAAGCCAGAGAAACTGTCTCTCTCTGATGGACAACAACAAGAAGAAGAGCGTCCTCTTCAGGTGGACACTCCCCCTCGCGTGCTGATCATCGCTGGGTCTGACAGTGGCGGTGGCGCCGGTGTGCAAGCCGATTTGAAGGCGTGCACGAACCTCGGCGTGTTTTCCAGCTCGGCGATTACGGCCGTCACGGTGCAGAACACACAGGGCGTGCACGGCATCCACGCGATCCCCGTGAACGACATCGCGAACCAGGTCACATGCGTGCTGGACGACATCGGCGCGGACGTCGTCAAGGTATGTGGACGTTGGCTGGGTGTGCTGGTTTATTGTGTGGACGTTTTTCATGCAAATTAACCTCGACGGTACTTTTGAACAGACCGGCATGCTCTTCAACGAAGAGATCATCAAGATGGTGGCGAATGTGCTCAAGGATCGCCACATTCCGCTCATTGTAGACCCGGTGATGGTCGCCACGAGCGGCGATCGATTGCTGAAGGAGGCGGCGCACAAGAGCCTGGTGCACTCTCTCTTCCCGCTCGCGAGTCTCATCACGCCCAACATCCCCGAGGCGTCTGTGCTGGTACGAAGCTCAGTACCTACATAGGCATATGATCCATGGGGCTTGGAAACTCACCTTGTGCTGTGTATGATCTGTTTTATGTGCAGCTCTATGGCCGCACAATCGAGACGCTCGAGGACATGAAGGCTGCTGCCAAGGAGCTGGCGGCGTTCGGCTCGGACTTTGTGCTCGTGAAGGGTGGCCACTTGCCCGACACCTCGTGCGGCAAAGTGCACGACGTGCTCTATGACTCGAAGCAGCAGCAGTTCCACGTGATCGCCAATGCCAAGCTCTTCACGAAGAACACGCACGGCACGGGCTGCACGCTAGCGTCGGCGATCGCCGCCGAGCTCGCCAAGACGCGCGACATGGCGCTCGCCGTGCGCAATGCGATCACGTACCTGCACAAGGTGCTCGTGCAGAGCCAGCGCCTGCAGCTCGGCAAGGGCGACTCAGGTCCTATGCTTCACGTCGTGTGAACTTGACAGTCTTTGGCTTCATGATAGGCGGCAAGACGACTTGCTGAAGAAGACCTGACTTGGCTTGGCTCGACATTCGAGAAGTGGGCGTGGGTCATTGTTTGTTATTGAATCTAAATAATAAACATGTGTTGTTTTTTCGTTAGTAAAGGCTTATAGAGATTTAGAGAAACATGGGGAGGGGGTCATTCATATATACGTGTGTGAGGGAGTGCCCTGCCTTGATGACGTGCTGTGGTAGCTTCATTCGCTATCACAAGAGGCAGGGGACAATGGTTGCTGGCTGGCTGGCGTTCTGTTGAGCCTGCGCCTGATTGACTTATCTGTAGTCATAAGACACGCCGACCGCGTTGACGTAGCTGAGACAGCAGTAGTAGGGCGGCTCAGCGGGCTCCTGCTCGTCCGCGGGGATCCACGGCGGCATCTCGAACGTCTCACGCTGATAGCGGCCGATGAGGTTGAGGCGGAACGTGCCGCCTTGCGCGAGCCACACCTGCTTCGGCAGCTCGAACTCGTGCAGCTGCATGTTGTTTACCATCGTGTACACGGGCGACTCGTAGATCTTGACCCTGGCGTCCTCACCGCCCATATCATTCGCGGCGTCGTAGTCGTAGTCGCCGTCATCGATGTCCATCTGATTGTCATAGTTGTTGTTGCCCTTGTTGCCGTTGGCATGGAACCTGCAGCTGCGATCTCCACGCTGGTAGAACACAAACGAGACGCTCTGTGGCGCGAACGTGGGGCTGTCCGGGTGCCAGAACGCGCGGTAGGGCAGGATCTGGATCTTCGACACCAGACAGTTGGCGCGCGTTGTGTACTCGATGAAGTCCCGCGACGCCTTGGACGGCGATGGTGACGAGCTCCAGTAGCATGCCACGGTCTCGCAGCCGCACTCAATCTGCGCGACCTCGGCCAGGTTCTGGATCGCCGCTGAGTGCTGCTCCTGCGGTATCCGACTCGGACGCAGAGACATCGTGCGATCCGACAAGCTCTGCATCGAGAGCCAGCAGCGCGACGGGATCAGCGTGTTGGACGGCGACTCGCACGCTCGGTCGATCGATGAACAGGCTGCGGATGAGCCACACAGAGATACAGACAATAGATGAGTGTCATGCACACACACAGAGAAAACTCTATGGTTGACTATAGTAACATGACAAAAGGCACCATGCACGTCGAGCAGCAGGTTGCGGTCGCGCTGGCACGGGATCATCGACATGCACGCTAGGCGCTTCCATCGCGCATCTGCGTCTGTGTCTGTGGATCTATTCGGCTCGTCCGGCTCGTCCACGTGTAGCGCAATGCCCTTGAGCGCCGCGATACGCCAGTAACCTATCAAATACATAGAGCAACATCATAATAGTGAGGTGATAGCAGCCACATAGAATTGCATGTTTTGATGGCATCATCCACCAATGATCATGTGCGTCATAGGTATGACCTACCGGTGGCATGGACGAGCGCGCTCGCGTGGCGACTGGTGGCTTCGAGCTGGTGAACGCTGCGGTGGTCCGTGAACTCGAGCAGCACGCCAAGCACACTGCGCGGCAGCAGCTCCAGCGGACCTGCGCCACCCAGTAGCATGCGCGCGTACAGAGAGAGAGAGACTCGGAGAGAAAGAGAGAACGAGTCGCTCGCTCGCTTACGCTTCTCGTGGCGAAAGGGGCTCTGAAGCAAACGCTGACAGAAGGCACCAGCTTAGCGCTTATTTTTTTATAATTGGAAGGGAACAAAAAGCTTCGACGCGGGGGATCCACTTACAAATATCTAGTGTGCGCACGTCGCAGAGATGAAACAATTTTTCAAGATGGAGGATGGCTCCATTTTGTTTGTGTGAATGATCAAAAACGATGGGCGAGAGGGATGGGCGCAAAAGCTGAAGCGAAATGAAGGATTTCGCGCGTGACGCACCCTGCGTGGGTGGACTTACTGGATTCAAACGGCCAGCTAGTGGCTAGGACACATGTCCTAATGTAGAGATCCGCATACAAACTCCAAGTCAACCTCCCAGTAAGTTTGTTGCACAGTAAGCAGCTGGGAGTTTATATGGGAGTTTATATTCGACTCGTTAGACTAGGACGCCTTTAGGACTCTGTCATCGCGTTCGCGCAGCCTTCCGTCCGTGTTCTTCTAGAGGGAGGGAATGCGAAGGGAACTGCGGAAACTGAAGTTGGGACCGCCGTGCGATATCGAAGATCACACGACACTCGGGTCCCACTGACAGGACTGACTGACACTGGATTGAACAGGTCTTGACGGTACACGTCAGCAAGATCTGCGTGTATATGGAACAAGCGCAAACGAAGGGAGTGCGCATACCAATGGCTTTGTTGGTGTTCGCCATCGTGGCGCCTGACGATCGTGTGGAAAAGATAATCATGCCTCTCTCACACAGAGCCAGCCCACAGATCGATCGCTCTGTTTGGTGGGACATGTGAAGGCAGATGTTGGTGGACATCATGCGCACGCCGATCGATGGGTCGGAAGGAATGGCATCGCGACTGCTTATTGGTCTGCGTGCATACGTGCGTGCGTGAGTGCCACACGAGGAGTGATCCGTTCTGCTTCAGAGCCCAGCCGACTCCTTCCCAATTCTCAAATCATATCATTTCTCCTGACAAAGCAAAATGCATCTTTGTAAACGTCGTCTTTCGCACTCGACTCGATGCAAGATGCGGCAGTTGGTGGCTTTATGGGCATTATCGCGTTGGGGTTGTGTCAAGTGATCGCTTAGCCGCTTGGGTTTACTTACTGGCTGGAATCGATCGATTGGCCAGCCGACCCATTAGTCGTCAGCTCAGATCGTCCAGTCGCCAAGTTTGCAATTTTGAAGCCATTTCAGAATGTTTTGGATCTCTTTTGTCGTGACAACTTGTATCAACTTTCAGGTCTACTCACTAAATATGTTCACGTCTGTAAATCTCGCATGTCTCCGGTTCTTTATACAAAACTCAAGTATATTCGAATATTTGAAAAGATGGAGGTTCAAACGGCTGCAGAACTGTAATGTAATATTTGCTAATGTGCTGACCGATCCTCGCAGCTCCCATAGCTCCGAAGCGCGCTCGGATTTGTCGACATCGAAACCTTGATAAAGAGAGCCCAAGACAAGCGCGCAAGCAACTCAGATCAGCATTGTCGGTGCTTGAAGATTATAGATTGCGGTCGACTCACAGCGGAGTCTCTGTGGGAGAACCACTGCAGTAACCTCTGGAGCATCTTGGAAATTACTGGAACTTAGCTGCCTGAAGAAAGACCGGGTGACTAGTATTGAGGAGGCGTATGCAGAGAGAGAGTATGCTAATAACTCGATGCCAGATCGATTGAAAGTAAATGTATTGTAGCGAGGTCGTGTCACTTGTGTGCTATATAGTTGTGGGCAGCAGGGTTTTGTTTGGCTATAACTCGAGCTCGTCCCAAATGTGATTTATCCCAACAATGGGACTGTGGCATGCAAGAGGGTGATCAAACACTAGTTTGGCAAAAGATGCTGAGCTGTTGAGCACATGTTCGATACAGCAGCATTTGACCACAAATCAAGCTCACGCTCGACGTGTGAACTTGAATTTCGCCTGGCAACTTGTGGCTTGTTGTTAGCTCAGCTCGGTGCAAGCAAAAATGTTGACTCGAACGAAAATTGGCCAGTAATGCTATCGGATCCTCTTGCGTCATCAACCCCATGCTCCAGGTCCTCGAACGGGTCTTCAAACCCGCTCGTAGGTTTCCCTCGTTCATACATTTGACAAGATCAATTTCCGTCAAACCCATTTTGTGTATCCCACATTTCAAACCCAGACTCGTGGTTCTCTGTTTGGACTGTTGAAGATCGCTTTTGTTACTGGCATGTTCCAGTTTCGCTAGTTGAGCCGCTCATTGTTCTATTTGAACACAAGAGTTCAAACAGCAAACACAAGCCAAACCAAGCCACACAAGCCAAAGTCAAAGACGCCATCGTACCGCGTGCTTCAGATCACCACGCCATCCACGGACTTCTGCAAGGCCACTAAGGCCGTTGAGATCGCCGAGGTGCCGACACCGAGCGCGGGCAACGTCGTCGTTCAGAGCCACTACGTCGGCATCAACGCCACGGACATCAATGTCACCAACGGCGCGTACGGGAACACGCTGACGTCCGGTCTCGAAAGCACCGGCGTCGTCTACGCGGTCGGCGAGGGCGTTTCGAACGTCATGGTGAACGACGCGGTCGCCTATCAGAGTGCGTTTACGCTGCTTGCTATTATAATAATTGTCTGTGCTACGCATCAGGATCGCTCGGTATATTGTTTGCTGATTGTCATGGGTGTGTGCGTGATACGTGTAGAGCTTGGTGCGTTCGTCGAGTACGTGGAAGCGCCAGTGGTATCGCTGATCAAACTCCCTGAAGTGTCGCCAGTGGTCGTACCGCTCACCGTATGCGGCATCTCTGCCTCGCTCGCGCTTGAGAAGGCCGGTCAGCTCGGGACCAACGAGACGGTATTCGTGACTGCCGCTGCAGGTGGCACTGGTCAGTTCGTCGTGCAGCTCGCCAAGCTCGCGGGAAACCACGTCATCGGTACCTGCTCTTCCGACGACAAGGTTGAGTACCTCAAGTCTCTCGGCGTCGACCGCGTGATCAACTACTCGAAGGAAGACATCGGCACGGTGCTCAAGACCGAGTACCCGAAAGGTGTGGACCTCGTGTTTGAGAGTGTCGGCGGCGAAATGTTCAAGGCTGTGCTCAAGAACATGGCGGTGCGCGGCCGCGTGATCCTCTTTGGTCAGGTCTCAGAGTACCAGGGTGCGAAGGACGAGAGCCCGCTGCTCTTCCCGGATGTGAGCTACAAGATCCAGCGCATGTCCGTGTCGCTGCGCGGCTTCTTCTTGCTCGACTACGCGGAATTCATCCCCGAGTACCTTGCCAAGCTGCTCACGCTCGTCCAAAAAGGCAAGATTAAGGCGGGCGTCGACCCAACCGAGTTCAAGGGTCTTGAGGGTATCGCGGACGCCATCGACCATTTGTTTGCGAAAAAGAACATCGGCAAGCTCATCGTGAAGCTCGCCGACTGAGTGTAACAGCGAGTGTAGGGGATTAGTGAAACTGGCTGAGCACGGAAGAACGTGAGAGTGTGTGACTAAAGACAGCCATCAATGAATAACAAACTAGCTATTTGAATACGACATCGCACATCTGCTTCTCAATCGTACCCGACGCTAGCTCACTTGCTTTGCCGCTTGATCTTCAGTCTATGTGATATCGCATCATCTTCAAGATCCGAGTCTTCTTGGCCGTTTGACGATGACTGCGCTTCGTCGCCAATGTAAAGCGGGCATTCCAGCTCAAAGCGCTTGTGACCTACCTGGCCACACGCCGCACAGCAAATCGCGTCGTCTCCTTCTTCTTCGCTCTGCTGCTTCTGCTTCTCCTCTTGCTCGTCGTCTTTGCTCTGCTCGTCTGTAATCCGAGCCGCCTTGTGCTTCTTACCGTTACCAAAAGGGCTACTGAAGTACTCACGCTTGCGCTTCCGGCCGAGTTCTTCAGCTCCCACTTGGAGATTCTGTTGTGTATCGTTGAGCTGCTCGATGCGCTTCTCGTTGACGATGTACTCGATCCTCACGGTCTCCGTCCCGTCCTCTTGGATCAAGCGCCTGGTTCGCTTCAGCACTTTCCGTCCTGAAAACGGCCTCTTCTTCGTAACTACGCATACAGGCTCTGGTTGGGCGCTGGCCGCTCCTCCATCTTCTTTCATGCCTTCCTCTTGTTCGCGTGCTGGAGGCGGCGAGAGGGCCATGTGATCGACCTGCTGCTCGCGTCGCACAAGATGAAGATGGTCGCGTCTGAGATGAGAACAAGCCTGAGACTGAGAATCCAGATCTCACAAACCACATAGTATTCTCAAAGTGCATAAGTGCAGTAAATGCATATTTTCAGACACGTTTTTGAACAGCAGTTGGCTTGACACCCATGAAAACCCTCACAGCCTCTTTCTTTTCCCATGTAGTGAAAAACCAACCCGGTTTTGAAAATCAGAATGATGGTCAGTAGCTTCAACAAACAAAAAATGGGTTTCATGTTTTATTTTTTTATATCAAACCCGGGTCGACATTCTTTTCTAATCCTTTACTAATTAATAGTAAATAAAATCCAATACAAACAGACCCGTGAGAAAAAGATCTGCCAACTGAACCCACCCGTTTCTAATTCTATCTTGCGAGCTTGCCTAAACAAGCCCAACCAAAGCGAAGCAGAAGAAAAAAGCGAACAAGCAGAAAAGAGAAGGCGAATAAGAAGAAAGACGAGCAGTGGAAGCGCGCGATTATGGCGGATAGCGACAGCGACGATGAGCTCATGAGCCGCCTCACGAGCGCCGTCATGGCCACCAACATGCGCGCGCGCGGCGAGGACTGCGTGCACTGCGGCCAGCCCAACGCTGCCACGGTTTGCTCCATCTGCCACTCGGCGCACTACTGCAACGAGGTGCGTGCGACAAGCCAGCCGTTCATTCATAATAAATTGATTTCTGTGCTTGTTAGATCGCGATGGGCTCGTGTGCATGTGTCATTCTAATATGGTGATGCTGTGCTGTTGTGTGGATGTGTGAATGTGTATTCTGTAGATGTGTTTGCGCCGGAATGCGAAAGCGCATCGAGCATTTTGCATTACCGGTACGTCCTGTTCGATCGCCTTTGAAGTGAGGTTGTAAGGTACATGCGGTTAGATAGTAAGCAGAATGCGTGGCTAATTCTACGGCGACTTGTGTTTTTATAGCGAGAATGCAGAAAGAGGAGAGTGAAGAGGAGGAAGAATCGTCCGAGGAGGAAGAGAGCGACTCTGATACCGAGCACGCACCAATGTCGAGGTCGTCGTCGCAGAGGTCCCGACGCTCGAGCGGGCCGAACAACAACATGGGTGGCTTCCAAATTCCTGGACTCACTGAATCGCAAATCAAGAGACTGTTAGAGCTGTCGTCGAAATCAGACAACATGGCGGACACGAAAGTGATCGGGAAGCTACAGGCGCAAATCGAAAAGCTCATGGAGGCGCAATCAAAGTTGCCTGCGCAACAATCGATCCGTGATCGCACGACATCCAGCTCTGCGCCTGTGAAGCTCAAGGATATTAAAGAGCTACAGAAGAAGCTCCAGGAGTTGGAGAAGAAGACGCAGAACATGCCAGCTGGTGGCCACGTGGCTGGTGCACAGAGCATCTACAGACCGCTTTTGGTAAAGGACGACCCAGAATTCCGCAAATACTTCAAGCTGAAAGAAATGGCGATGCCAGCAGAGCAGATCAAGGCAAAGATGGAAGGTGATGGAATGAATCCAGCACTTCTAGACACTCCTGACGAAGTGTCGCCGAACGATCCAGGCGTAAGTTACTCCCAGTTGCTTTATTTTCATGGATTCGGTTTCTTTTCATACTGACATGTTGTATCCGTATCGACGAATGCGTGCTTTAGCCAGCACCAGGTGCCTACATTCCGATCACTGTCGGCAATGATCCAGCGTTCAAGAAATATTTCAAGCTGAAGGGCATGAACATGCCCATCGACCAAATTAAGCTCAAGATGGAAGCAGATGGCATTGACCCAGACTTGCTCGACCACCCAGCGAAAGTGTCCCCTAATGATCCTGGCGTAAGTGACTCGCCCAACCTTGTATTGCATTGTGGTTTTCTCATATGGACTGACGCATTGTTAATATATGATAGCCGCCTGCACGAGCTGATCCCGTCCACTACGCAGACCCCAGTGCGATGAGAATGAGTATGCCGGTGTTTCCTATGAGCACGCTTCCTCCAGCACCTTCCGCTTCGGCACTGCCATATGTGCCTCTTCTGATCAAAGATGACCCAGCGTTCAAGAAGTATTTCAAGCTGCTGCAAATGGGAATGCCGATCGAGCAAGCGAAGTTGAAGATGTCGGCTGAAAAACTCGACCCGACAGTCTTGGATCATCCTGACGAGGTTTCTCCGAACGACCCTGGCGTGAGTATTATGTGGAAAACTGTTTTGAAAAGTACCCGTGCCGATTGTTTGACCGAGTGATGTTGGTTTGGTTGTGTTTTAGCCGCCTCAAGTGGCAGCAACAGAAGGCTCGACTGGACCTGTTTCGATGGAGCAACTGTTCAGCATTTTGATGCAACACCAGCAGATCATTCAAAATGGTATGTGCGTCGCGTTTCCGCTTGTCTGTGATGTGGTGGTATCTAACTATGTGGTTTGTGCAGTGTCTAGTGGCGGTCTTCCCCACTCCAGTAATGGTGGACGAAGCTCTAGCGGGAGCGGTAATTCTGATCATGGGTTCATCCCGCCGAGATCTGTCGAGGACCAAATGGCGCGTGAGCTTGCTGATGCAAACAGTGCTATCGATGACATCTTTGGCGACGAGCAGCAAACGACAAAGGGACTCGGTGGAATGAGCATGATTGAGCAGTTGGAGAAAAAAGCTCGCAAAGAAAGCAACAAGAAGCTTGTCGAGAACCGCGACGACGTGAATCGAATAATTGCCGAGCTCTTGGCGAAGAAACTGGCCACGGATGAGCAAGCGATCAAGTTCTACAACGAGATTTGCCCGAGATTTGAGGAGCTTGGCCTCTCATTGGGCTCAGATGCTGTGCAGACTTGGTCAGTAAGGTGGGTATTTGTTTCTTCTCGATTAAATGTTTGCAATCATTCGCTCAGCAAACTTTAACAACTGGGTTTTGTTAACAGATTACTGATCAAGAACAAGGACACTCGGGACTGGTACTTTTCGGAGCAAGAGCGCTTGGATGCTGGCAAGGCGTACAATCGCTTATGGTCGCTCTCGTTCCTTGATCGTGACGCTGGACAGCTGATCTCGAAGCGGACTCAGATCATCAATGCTCCTGTGACACTTCGCGCGAGCGTGAAGAGCAAACCCGAGCTGATTGACAAGTTCACCCAGTTGTTGAAGGACTCGGTGAAGCTGAAGCACAAGGTGTTCAAGAGCAACTTTTACGCTGCGGAGCTCCGGCGACTCAAGGAGAACGACGTTCCTGAGTCATTTGATGACCGAGGAACTGAGCTGATTGATGCGTCGACCGTGCTAGCAGATGCTGCCATGGACCTTGCCGAGGAAGAATTCCGCTTGCTCGAGACGACCACTCGCGCGAAGAAAATTCGCGCGCACTCTGCCATCCACGTGGGCGAGAAAGCTATCCAATTGGTTGGGATTGTGAAGAAACTCGGAGCTCATGGAGTGAACGAGAGGCGACTCGCCCAAGTCGAGAGCAAGGTCAGCGAGCTGAAAGAGATCTATGTCTCGGGTCAACAGGAAGAAGAGGAAGAGGACGACGTTCTGTAGAAAGCTCAACTGTCGATCAACCACAAGTGGCGAAAATGATCAATACAGCCCTACCCAACAAGGTTTGCAGGTTTGTCAATTAGGTGGGTGATTGGTTATCTATAATATGTTCTCCACTCTCTCTTTCTCTCTCTCTCTCTCTCTTCTATGTTGCTGCTTGCACCAAAAAAATTTCAATCTACGCTTGGGTCACTTGGCCGAACAGCGAGCGGAAAAGCTCGTCCGCATCCATCTCCGGCTTTGGGTATGGGTCTGGGAACATGAAGTTCTCGAGTTTCGGGTGCACCGTGTATCGGAGCTGGCGTCCCTTACTGGCTTTGCGGTTGACGGTTTTCTTCTTCTTGCGATGCGTTCGTTGCTGCAGCGCGTCTTGGCCGCTGCCTCCGCCGCTCTCGATGAACTCCTTCAGCAGCTGCTGGTAGAAGTCCGAGTCGTCGTACATGAGTTCGTCGAGAAGGTCTTCCGAGCTTTCTTCCGCGCTCGTGGTGTCGTTGTCTTCGTCCAATGGCGCGTGCGCTTTTCGCTTCACGCGCTGCACGTCGGCGAGCACAGATTCGACTTGCGCGAGGATGTCTTGGTTCACAGCCTTGAACTTCTTCGCCTGGCTGCCTCCCGCCAAGTTGGTCTTGCGTGTGTATGTGTTGAGGATGTCGTTGTACTGCGGCAGAATCGTCTGGTTCGCGTCGCTCATGTCCTTCCAGAGGTCGTCAGCCGTGTGCTTGCGCTTCTTGCTGGGGTCCGAGCCCGAGGACCCAGCGGAGAGTTCAGGGATGTTGCATAATTTATCTTGGAGGTTTGACACAGCATCGATGCACGAGTAGAGCTGCCCAATGGCTTCAGCCTTCTTCTGCGCCTTTTGTTCTTCGTCTTCGTCGTCCTGCTCAGCACTGGCAGTGGTTGCGGTCTTCGTGGTCAAGAGCAATCGCTTCGTGTAGATCTGCACTTCCAGGCAGCGCTCCCACAGAATCTTCTGGTGGCGCACGTGAAGCGCTTTCTCCACGAGCTTGGCACTGTCCTTGGAGCTCATGAGCTGCGCCGAATCCTCCTTCTCAAAGCCACGAATAAGCTTCTCGGCATCTTTGTCGTCATTGTCATTTTCATCATCATCATCGTCTTCGCTCTCGTCGTCTTCTTCATCTTCGTCATTCGCACCACCATCGTCTTCGCTTTCCGACTCGCCAAACGGCTCCGCCTCGGACCATTCCTCCATCTCCTCTTCATCTGGCGAGTTCATGTCATCCTCCTCGTCTTCCGAGGCAATGTCCTTTCGCTTCACGACTTTTCCCGCGTACTCCTCGCTCTCGAGCGCGCCGGCTTCCCAGTTCTTCACGCGCAGCGACGACGCCTGCTCGCGCGTCTTGATCTTCTTGGTCTGGATGCGCTGCTTGCGCGACGATGAGAGACGCGCATTCTCGTTCTCCGAGTCATCCGACGAGTGCAGCTCCTCGTCGTACGTGACGGCCTTGGTGCCGTCGTCAAAATCCTCGGCGTCGTCCACGTTGAAGTTCTTGTTCGCCATGGTGGTGTCTCTCTATCAGATGAACGCACTCGGCCAGTTGTAGAAAGAAAACAGTAGCAGCAGCGCACACACACGTGCAGCTGGAGCTCAATACTCGATCGATCGTTCACTTTCGGTTGGTGGTGTCAAGCGATACACCTTGGCATTCCAGAGCTTCATTTCATGCCGTTTCAGTATTTTCAGCCAATCAGCACCCGCCGTGGCTCCGAACCAATGAATTGGTTCTGTTATGGTTTGATGTCAGTACAGTTCTGGACGCCTCCAGAGCAAAACAATTATTATGTCTGATATAAAGCTCTTTCACCTAGTACTGTGGATGGCAGATTATTTCATCATCGTAATCAAACTGGGCTCAACAGCAAGCAACTCAGTATTGACAAGCTGCAGAGCTGCAGGATTTGAACATGGGCAATGGAGCCAATGGTGCCAATGGTGCTGCTCACGGCTCGCTCTCCGGCCTGCTCTCGGGCGTGCCCGTGGGGCTGCTGGCGCTCTACTTCCTGCACGCGTTCTTCCTGACGTTCCCCATGACGGCGTACGGCAAGTGGCTCTTCCAGATCATCAAGATGCCACCAGCGACCACCAGCGTCTACTACTCGGTCTCGTTCTTCCCCTGGAACCTCAAGCCGCTCTACGGACTCATCTCGGACAACTTCCCCATCGCCGGCTACTACCGCAAGTCGTACATCGTGTTATGCGAGGTCGGCGCCGCGCTCTCGCTCTTCTGCACGGGTGCGTTCGTGGACTCGATCGCCGGCGCGTTCGTCGTCAAAATCCTCGACTCGGTCTTCGAGGCGTTCGCGCAGATCATGCTCGGCATCTTCCTCGTCGACATCGCCTCGGAGGACAAGACGAGCGTCACAAGCGGCAAGGTGCAGTCGCTCGCGAACGGCACGAAGAACGTGGCGTCTATTGCTGCACTGCTACTCGGTATCCCCGTGTACAAGGACAAGCGCATCTCGCCGACCACTGTGATCTGCTGGACGAGCACCATGCCGCTCGTCGCCGCAGTCGTGTGCATGCTCGGCATCAACGAGAGTCGCAACGTATCGGCCCCGCAGTTCACGATGCACGATCGCGACCAGTATGACCATCATCATCCTATGGGCGGTCCGTCGTTCTGTGCGAGCTTGCGCGAGTCGTGGGTCTCGTTCAAGGACGACGTGGTGCGCAAGTTCGACGTGCTACTACCGGTGTTACCGACGATGCTCTTCTTCTTCCTTTGTAGTGCACTGCCCGGCGACGGCTCAGTCTGGTACCAGTACACGTTATCGCTGCTCGAAGACCAACCCGAGTGTCTGCAGTATATGTCACTTGCTGGCATGGTCGGCCGCTTCCTCTCGTGCATCATGTACGCCAATTGGTGCAGTGGTCGCAACGTGCGCCAAGTGTTCTTCGCGTCGACAATCTGCTCCGTGATCGCGGGGCTTCCGCGCCTGCTATTGGCGCCGCCACTGCTCGCTCCAGCGCACCTGCCCGTGTCGATCTGCACATTCAGTGCGGCCGAATCGTTCGTCACGGCATTCACGTCTGAGTTTGCGTTGCTGCAGCTGCTCGTGGTGGCGACGTTCTACTGCCCAGCGAACAAGCAGGTGCACGGCCTCACCTACGCGCTATACCTGTCGTTCATGGACTTTGGCGGCGTCGTCTCCGGGATCGTGACGTCCGCGGTCGTGACGCTGCTTGGGATCGTCGTGGACCCGGTGACCCAGGTCGTGAACTGGGAGAACCTCTGGGTGCTTGTAGTGATCTCGGCATGCGGCCAGCTCTTTGTACTCGTCTTCCTCTGTGTGCTTCCTGACAAAGTCAACACAGCAGGAGATGAACTTGATGATGCGGGCAGTGGGGAGTTTGGCGTCGGGACTGAGAAGCTCCCGCTGCTGCCTCTGGGCCACGAAGAAGATGGCCATGGCGCTGTGCGTGTGTGAAACAACAAAACGCAAGAAAAGTAACGTTAAACGCAACTTTCAGAGTAGGTCCTGATAAAACACGTAAAGGGCTCGAATGAAATTGGCTCTGAATGGCCTTTGATCGTTATTATCGAAAGTATCTTTGTGTTAGTGATGATGGTGGTGGCGGTGACGGCGTTGCTGGTCTTTCGATTCTTCCGCCTTGATCAGGGCTTCGAGTCGTGTCACTTGACTCTTCTTGGATTCTTGCTCTGGGATCTGTTTTCTCCTCCCTATCTATCTGCGATAGAGCTGTCCAGTGCTGACGCTGGTGCTGTCCTTGTGCTTGTAGCCTGCTGAGAGCGGATTCATGAAGCTCAAGAGCCACATTTGGGGCTTCACTGTCGTATTTCTTAAAGGTGCTAATGGCGGTACAAACGTTGCGGGAGGTGGTACTTGTGGCAGCTGATCCTTCTCCCTACTGTACTGATGCTCTTCATGCCATCTCGAGCTTCTTCTTCCCCCTCTCCTTGCAGTTATTCCTGCTTTCATGCCGCGTCTTGCTTGGATCATTTCTTCTCCTTCAACTTCCTTTTGTACTTCACATCATCAGAGCTGGACGAAGATGAAGATGAAAAGGAAGATGAGGACCGCCGCGAGTGCTTCGCTGCTACACTCGTTCAGTACTGTACACAAATGAGAGTTCAATCAATGTATCTGTCTACAACGAATGGCTAAACGAGCAAATGGCATATGCATCAAATGAGGCTCTAGCAATGGACGCTGTGAATACAATACACGGCAATAGGATGAAAGTACAAGCACATGTGAGGGGAAATGAAAAAGGTGGTTCCTTGTCGAATGGTTAAATTGGCAGTTGCACCCAACATTTCCGATTTATTTTGTTCCAATATCGTTCCACAAATGAAGCCCTGGCTGGTGTCGATTGACAAAACCGAACGCTTATTCCTTGGCGGCGGCCTTGTCAGCGAGACGCTTCTTTTGCTTGCCGAAGATGCGGGCGTCGGCGCGCGCGATGCGCAGCGTCTTGAACACGCTCTCCTCCTTCATCTCCTCGGTGATGACCGCGGTGGTGGACTTGACAACCGAGCGCGTGATTGGGAAAAGCGCGCCCGTGTGCTGCACGGCGTTCTTGGTCTCCTCTGGGGACGCGTCGCCGTTCTTTGGCTTGTTGATGTTCTTGCGTGGGAACACGACGAGCTTGGCCTTGTACGCCTTCAAGCGCTGCACGTTCGCCTGGAGCGACTCCACCGACTTGTTGGTGCGGCGGAAGTCCACGGCGACACCGATCGAGAGCGCCTGCTTGCGAGGGATGCCAGCCTCCTTGAGCTCTTCAAGGGTGAAACCCTTGCCGGCGCGGACCTTGGAAGCGTACTTCACGGTTGGGCAGTGCACAGCTGGGCGCAAGAGACCGGCCGCTGGGCGAGGAGCGATAGCGGCGGCCTTAGCCTTGCGTCTCAAACGGCGCGACTTCTTCTTGGCGGCCTGTTAGAAGATAAAATATGTGTTAATGATTGCTTCTGGGTTTTGGTCATGCAAGGAGTTGGCTGACTGGTTAAGGAGAGAAAGAAGAGGTCTGGAGGAGGTGGGCCGATACTGGACTGGAACGCTGCTGGAACGTATGTCTGGAATAGTAGTGCATGTGCTGTTGAGGTGTTTCTGCTGCTGTTCAACTGGTTCAGGTGGTGTTCGCCATACTAGTTGGTGTTGATCTGATTTGAATGATGGTCGTTGTGAGCCGCCACCTCATCGTATCTCCACCCCGTACAGCTAGCTGCGTCCTGTTCAGTGCGACGATCTCCTGTTCTGTTGCCTTTGCTGCTGCTGTTACTGCTGTTGTTCACTCTATTTTTCGCCTGCCTGCTGATCTCACCATTCATCTCTGGGCTCCACCATTTCTCTCTCTCTCTCTCTCTCCGCTCTATTCAATACGCCGCTGCTGCAAATGGAAGTGGGTTTCTTACCTGGTCGAACCAAGTTTTGATGCGACGCTGCCAGTCCTTGTGGAAGTGACCATTCGGGATAACGTTGTTGTGCTTCACCATTTTCGATTAACTGCACAGCCAAAAGCAACACACACTAGCAGTCGTTAATAAAGCAATTCATCCATGTCATCACTTTCGGCAAGCAGGTGTCCGTCCATCCAATCAGTCATGCTGCTCTATCTCCGCATGTCATGGTCATTAGCACTCCACACAAGTACAAGCGAGTGACACGAGGCCACTCACTCGCACAGCAAAGCACCACACACATACAGAGCACAGAGAGCAGGCATGGACACCCCACGCCGCTGCTGGCTGGCTGCATTTACCTTCGCGGGAAGTTATTCCGAAAGTTGCTGTCAATTTGGAACTTGGCGCCTCTCAATGGCCGGCGGCAAGAACGGCACCAAGAGCTCGGGAATTGGTGGTTCCCCAACGCCAAGGAGAACCAGTCCTCCAGCTCACTTGGGCCCAGTATGCCCCTGAGGACCCCCACCATCGACCCAGGGGGTCCATTTGCTCGCTGCGATTAGTGTTCTCCACATCAAATAAGGTACACTAGGACGAATAGGGCAAGGGGTAGAATTTGAACTGCTGCTGGTTACGGGTTATAGAGAGCGTAACTCAAAGCAAATGCTGAACCGAGAAAAAAGGGGTACACTGTCCGCTTTTGTATCAAGCAGGGGGTTGCTGTGTTTGTTTGTTTGTGTGGATCGACCAACAGCAAGCAAGGACACAAAGGGAAATCGCACGCATGTTTGGATCCCAAGGTGCGTCTCGTGTGGCTCTGCATCTGCTTTGTGTGTATTTGTGTGTGTGTGAGCGGGATACTGTTAGATAGCAACTGTGTCTGTATGTGTGTGTGCGTGAGTGCATGCGGTTGGTCGCTGTTGCGGTTTTCTCAGCGTTCGCATGTGATGAGATAGTTGCGGATCGTCATTGGCTCCCTCTCTCTCTCTCTCTTTCTCTCTCTTGGCTCGCAAGTGTGAAGCCATACATGTCAAAGCGTGCACGACGAGGCTGCATGAGTTGTGTGTGCTCCTATACTTTCTTCTTCTGCATCATTTTTAATGTCATTTCGGTGATCTTCGTGTGGTGTGTGTGAGAGAGCTCTAATGGGCTGACTGACGAGAACTGATCATTTTGTGTGTCTATTGTTCATTTGTGTGCAGAAAGAGGAGGGGGCGGGGGCTTTGGCGTGCCTACCACCGCCGCTGCGATGGGTTCAAGCGCCAATCCGTTCGGTCAGCAAGGTCAGTGTCTTCTATATTAGCGTTCGTTGTTTCTTTCGTGTGCTTGTCCTTTTTTCTGTTGATCCACAGGAGCGGTTGTCGTGAGTGCTAAAGCGTACCTACATGTGAACAACCACCACCGCGCGGGGGGTCGTCGTTATCGTTTTTCAACCATGCAAACACAGCTCCAACAACTACGGCTACTACTACGTTTGGCGGAATGACGGCTCAAGCGACGGCCCCAGCGTTTGGACAGAGCAGCGGCTTCGGCAGCGCAGCGTCGTTCGGTGGGACCAGGCAGAGCAACCCGTTCTCGACTGGGAATGGCGGCGGATCATCATCTACAACAACAACATTCGGCTCGTCGTCTGGTTTTGGAGGTCAAGCGGGATCTCTATCGTTTGCGCCAACAACAGCAACTACGTTTGGCGGAGCAGCAGGTGGATCTTCAGTTGGGAGGCAGTTTGGCAACAACAAGAACGATCGAGCGCCACCGTCGACATTCGGGAACCGCGCGAGAAACCCAAGCTTCGATAACTCTGGGGGTGGTGCTCTTGCTTTTGGTGGTGGCGGCTTCAACGGAGGTGTTCCTCGTCAACAACCGCCACTACCGCCCCCAGATGCTGGTGGCGATGGCTTTGGCTTCGGCGGAATGCCTTCTGGAATGTCCACAGCATTTGGACAGCCAGCTGTTCGCTCAAAGAAGACGTTCCCACGAGATCCTTCAGCGTCTGTAGCGACCACTTTTGGAAACGCCTCGGGTGGCTTTGGAGTTTCCCCAGCGCTGTCGCCTGCGCTGTCGCCATCAACAGCATTTGGAACCCAGTCGACTGGTGTGCGCGTGCGAAGGAAGGTTATTTCTCCAGCAGGTAGCGCAGGTAATGTATCAGCTGGAGACAACCCCTTCGGCTCAGGTGGTGGATTTGGTTCTGCTGCTGGTAGAAACGCTAGTCGACCACCTTTTGGAGGAGCAACAGACATCACCAGTCACACTGCATTTGGACAGCCAACTCGAGTTTCTCCAGGTACGAATGGTGCTACTGCGACTGCCTTTGGGCGAGGACGAAAAGAGCCAGCGACTGGTGGAGCAGCAGCAGCAAACTCATTTGGTGAGAACAATGGCACCTCTTCCGATGGTGGTGGATTTGGAGGATTAGGTGCGGCCGGTGCCTTGGAAGCACGACTCAGCGGTGGCTTAAAGAAGCCTGTGGGGAAGAACAAACGTCTTCAAAACACACCGATCGTGAATAACGGCAACGGCAACGGCAACAGTGGAATCGAGCAATCGGGTATGATGCCGTCCAAGAAATTCCTTCCGCAGAATACGATCAACAAGTCTTTCGCTGGTGATAGCGATACCGACTCTGGCCCATTTCCTCCAGAGAAGATCCTAGCATTCGCCACGAGCGGGAACAATGCCAACTTGAGGAAGAAAAATCTCCGTGCGTCGGCTCTAGACTTCATCCCGACTCCGTCTGCTTTGCCAATCGGTGGTAGCTCGAACAACAACAATCAAGACGACTCAAGCAAAGCTGAGTTGTCTTCAGCGGTGAATCTCGATGGCACGTGCGTCGACATGTGCAGTCCAGCTGAGAGAGAGCTTCACATCCGCGTGGACGAATTGAGCGTGTTTGAAAAGTGCTTCCCTGACCAGCCCGGCCGCGAGGGCGACTTGATTATCAAGCGGTTCCAACGCAGTTCAGCCGATCATAAGTTGGATATCCCGTCGGAAGTGCGACCTCCTGGTGTGCTGCGACGCACACAGCTGTACATTGAGCAAGAGATCATGGATCGCGAGCGAGCTGGAGTTGACCCGCGTTTGAACCCGCCACGAGTGCCAGACATCATCGAGCTGTACAATTTCTGCTGGGATCGCTTTCGCATGATTCGAAAAGATTTCGTGCTGCAGAACTACCGTGGCGCTGGAGGCAGGGTGCATCCGATTGCGCTCGACGTCCACGAACGCGTCGCTCGGTACCATATTCTGAGCGAGCACGAGCTTATCGAGGTTCCAAGTTTCGTCGCGCAGCAGAACATGGAGCAGCTGGGACAGACGCTCAAATCCCTGAATGAACTCTACGATGAGAGTCGAAACACGGGCGACCCAGGGTACCTCAGTCCTTTTGAGGCCGAGTTCCGCGCGTATTTTATTCTCTGTGCGTTGGACAACGGACGTGGACTCGATGTGCTTAAGTTCGTGAAAGGGCTGCATAAGTCTGTCGTTGACAGTCCGCAAGTGAAATTCGCGATGAAAGTGTTCGTTGCGCGCCATACGAACGACTACTTCCAGTTCTTCTCGCTGCTGCGCCAAGCGACGTATCTTCAATCGTGTCTGCTGTTCCGGTACATTCCAAGCATCCGATCTGGCGCATTGCAGCGCATGAATCGTGCGTTTCGCAACCAGCCGTATCCGCTTGTCGACTTGATGGAGCTGCTGTGTTTTGACGACCTGGAGCACGCAGGCTCGGTTTGCCAGCAGCATGGCCTTGACATTACGCAACCAGATGAAGACGACAGTGACGGAGAATCCATCATGGTTCAATTCGGCGGTAACTTTGAGACAGGTAAGGAGTGTGTGTTGTTTTGACAAGTCGTTGTTCTCTATGATACTGACTGACATGGCTGTCTCCATCTGAATCCCCTCAGACATCCAATTGCGGAAGAATAAGAAACCTCTTGAAGTGCGAAGCTCGCACGTCTTTGTCGGCCAGAAGCAAGGGTACTTCTGCTTTTTGTGCATGTTTGATATGCGGAGCTATAAGGTGTCTTTTCGTGGACTAACAGCCACCTACTGTGCATTCTACAGGGAGTATCTACGAAAGGATATTTGCCGCGGCGTGACGGAATACTACCCAGAAGAGTATCCGCCACTGAGCCACCTGATTCAAGACCTCGAGACAAAGGAGCGCGCCAGACTGTACCCTTCACGTCCAGTGTACGAAGACGAGTACTCTTCATTCGCCAACTATTCATCCCATACTTCTCAACTACAGTCGTACAGCTCGACACAGCAGCAACAGTTGCCTTCTATTCAGCCGGCTCGTGCTGCTCAACCAGCGCACTCAGCTCCATCGGCGCCACTTGGGTTCCAGACCTCTGGAACTGACCAACAATTCGGAACTCAAGACAGCAAGATGCTTGAGTTGGAGACGATTGCGAGGAAGAAAGCGAAGCTTGAATACGAACAGCACATGGTGATGCAACGTATCGAACAGCTTCAGCGGGCAAAGGAGGAGAAAGTGCGTTTGGAGAACGAGCGGAAAGCTGGTGTTATGGCTTCACTTGCCGCCTCTCCAAGCGATGAAACCGCACTCAAGGTATCAGCTGAAGCGAAAGCACAGAAGGAAGTCGAAGACAATGCAACGTCTCTTTGTCTGCAGCAAAAGCTTGAGGATGCGATGCGCGCGCATGAGAAGGAAATACAACTGCGGAAGCAACGCGAGCTTGAGGAGATGGAAAAGCGGCGAAAAGAAGAAGCCGCTGCCGCTGCTGCTGCTGCTGCTGAAGCTGCTCGACAAGAACGAGAGGCCGAATTGCGTCGACAAGCGAAGGCTGCCGAAGAGGAGAGGAAGCGATGTGAAGCTGAAAGACTAGCAGAAGAAGTGAGGCGGAAAGCTGCGGAAGAAATCGAGCGGAGACGACAGGAGCAACTTGCTGAAGAGCAGGCGCGACTGCGTCGTGAAGCCGCGCTAGAAGCGAAGCGCCAAGAACAACTTGCTCTCGAGCGCGCCGAGAAAAAGCGGCAACTTCATATCAAGAAACAGATTCAAGCGAGACTCAAGTTGCGATTCCACATGTGGATGAAGTATGTGAAAGCCAGCAAGGCGTTGCCACCTCCAGTGAAGATCGATGCGTCGCGCTTTGTTGGAGGCATGCTGATGACCCAGTACAAGCCAAAGAGCACAATCCAATGGCTGTTTAAAGGCGAAACAGCGGCTTCACAAGTGGGGACGCGACTGCGAAACCCAAATGAACTGATCAAGATCCAGAATGCTAAAGCTGCGAGCGAGGCACCCGTCCCAGATAGCTCTTGGAGCTCTCTGGATGTGCTGTCTCTTGTGGGACCGCAGCTTCGCAACAAACACAGCTTTGCTGATTCATCCTCAACTATCAACTGGAAGCTTGTGGTTGGCGATCTCGTGGACGGCCAGACATCCTCATTTGGCGTGTGGTGTGCTTCCAAACTCGGCATTTCCGACAACAGTGCACCATTCCAAGTATTCCACTCCTCGCCTCGAGATTTCAACGATGGCGACGTGGCTGTATGCTGTCGCTACATCGGTGCGGCTTCATTGGACAACTTCAGCGGTCAAGAACAGCAGAAGTCTACTCTGAGTGGTGTCTCTGCGCTGCTGCTATCGGTTCCACTGAGCGAGGTCCTCGACACCGGAAAGTGCCAGCGCTGGCTGCAGCGCGTCGAGAAGCTGTTTGCAAGTCTACCGAAACAGAGTCAAGTCGTCGTGTCGACCCTGCTCTTTGTGAATGCTGATCCATCTGCAAAGACAAGACACACAGTTGGAGTCCTCGAGACATCAATTCGACAGCTGCATACTAAGTTTGCGCAAGTCGTGGATGTGAGTTTCACCCTGATGTCAAGAAGCAAGAACGAGTCGCTAGCTGATCAGCTAGCACAGGCCGTTGTATCGCTATCGAAGCGTTGTGTCCCGCCACCGAAGTCTGCGAGCATTGGCTTGAAAGAGCTTTTGGAAGAATCTATGAACTCTGCGATGAAGCGATGCAGATTTTCTTCGGCTAACAAGATTCAAGAAGTTGCGCGATCATCGATCCAAGAGGTCTATGAAGAGCTACGTTCCCAGCAGCTGCAGCCAGGTGGATATGCTGGTTTTATCATCCCAGAGCTCCAGAATGTCGCTAGCAAACCGGAGGTGGATGCGAGTGATCAGTGGCAAGCTATAGAGAGCCTTCTTGCCACTCTCGCGTCCCAACGAATTGAGGATTTGGCATCACAAGCGCCACTCCAACGCGACGGAGTCTGCAACTTCTTCTTCGCCAAAATCGCCGAGTTTATTGATCGCATTTTTTCGTCAGCGTCCTGCGGATCAATTTCGTCCAAAGTGTCAACTTTCGAGTTGAAGAAATTGGTCTTCAATCTGCTGGTTCCAGTTCACGACCAGCTAGCAAACGAGCCAGCGAGCCAGCCGATCGTCGCTGACGCGGCTGCTGCGCGGTTGCCATGGAAACGGATCTTTCTCGAGATCTACGGTGCATTCTTCGAGTCTCTGGGCGATCTGAGCGTTACTGTTTCTACGACCTGGCGCTCTCAGCACACCCAGGAGTTGCTCGCGATGGAGAGTGCACTGATGGGCGAGACAAGACAATCATCGTCGACACAGCCTCTTGGAGCTTTGGTAACCAACGGATTCGGTAAAGCAGCGACTCCTCCAGCTCCAGCTCCAGTTGTGCCAGTCGTCAGCCTCAATAGTCTCAAGCGTAGCTTTGGCGTCGCTCTTGGATCATCTGTCCTGTCGTCGTCGTCGTTGTCGTCCACCACCATCACGTCTTCGTCATCCAAACAGTGGTACGAACACAAAACGAGACTTTCGCATCAGGCAAAGAAAGAAGATCCGCGACTCCGCCGTCTGCGTCAAGAGATCGCACGCGAGAAAACCGCTTCTGCGAGTTTCCAGCAACTGCTGCGACGTGAAGTGAATCGGTGGGATCTCGCGGATCCGGCATCCTTCTAGAGGCGATAAGATCAACGACGTTGTCCTTATCACGTAGAATTTGCTGATGCTGGATCTGTGCACCCCATCCAAGTACATGAATTGAGCGAGTAGACTTGCAGGGAGGAAATGAGAGGAGGCAGATTGCAAGCAACAAAGAAGAAAATAGTTCGCGAGGGACACCTCGACAGGTTTCAACATCATTTCAACTTGGTGATACTAGTAGTGACATCTGGAGTAAGGTGTTGCGGCAATGCACTTCGAGTCAGGTTATGATCTCGGCAGACAAAGGGAGTTTCTATGGATTGCTAGGCGGTCATTTCCTCGACATGGCACTGCGGTCAGTGAAGAAAGAAACCCCCGAGTGGTTCTTGTGGGGCATGCTATAGATTGGACGAGCACATCGGCAAATTTGCTGATGCAAGTGGAGGAAAGAGTGAGCTGACAGACTGGGATTTGGTGGACTTTCGGAGGAAATTGTCCATCGTTTGTTATTGGCCCACCTCGAGAGCGTGGCGATCTACAATCTGCGTCGCACCAGGAAGCTCATCCCATAACTAACTCGAGGTGGCAGGTCGTGATAATTATGCACTGGTGATGACTATTTCGCGTCGTAACCCTCGTTTGAAATGCAATCAATGAATGACCTTGATCACTTGATTGCTGGCCACAGAATGACTGAGGAATGGTTGGTCTTCGAGCCGCTCATTCGTTCCCAAATTCAGCTAGTCCAAGAAAAGACCTCTTCACAATCGACAAAATATACCACCGCAAGTAAGGCTTCTGTTGACAACCTCCCGAAACGCTTGAGTGTTCTTCAGACAGCGAAGATGGCAAAAGCGATGACGACGACGAAAGCCCGCGCGACGCTCCACCGAGCGCGGCTCGTTGTCGTGACGCTGGCGAAGAACTGGTTCTTGGCGGCAGCCAGCGCGAGTACTCGACGGAGCGGCTGTTCGCGCTCCACGAATACTGCGAGCGCGTGCCGCTCGTGCTCTCTTTCAACCTGAGCCTGCCGCTGATTATGCTGACCGTTCTCGACGTCGTCTCGCTCCAGGACCCTCGTGCAGGTTGGAGCGCGAACGTCTCGTTCTGGATGCGCACGTCCGTGAATGCGGTCTTCATGTGCGGAGGCATCGTGGTGCAGGCGCAGCTGATGATTCCAGAGGTAAATCTCTTGATTTGTAGGAAGTGCGTGATCATGGCGGGTGTCTGCGTTGGGTGCACGGGCTCGCTCATGCTCATCATCGAGCTCTGGGTGTTCTCTGTGCCGTTCACGTTTACGACGAGCGACCTCCCGTTCTGCATATCCATGCTCGGGTTCGCGACGCTCACGCTCGGCACGCGGGACAGAGCTCAGCTCTGGAGGTTTGTCTAATTCGCTATCAACATCGCTATCCAGACGTCTATGATGTCCGTGTATCCGAGCTACAACGCGATCTTCCTAAGGATTGAGGGTGAGGTCCCCCAGCTGGCATTCGTGCTGCTGCTGCCTGTGATCAAGTTTGGCTTCAAGTACGTGATTGAGAAAGTACAGCACGCCGACGACGATCTGCTCCCGGCGATCCTCTCGAGCGTCGACATCTTCGACGCACTGTGCATGACCAAGTGCATGCAGTCCGTGGCTCCATCATGGTCGGGCTCGGCATCATCGCGATCGACATCGCGCACAACCTACGCGATGACCGGCTTGACGCGCCAAACGTGCACGCTGCGAGCAAACAACGCGCTGGAAACAAAGTGAAGCGGCATCGAGAGCCACCAGCAACAACACCAAGAGCAAAGACATTCGAAAAACTTGCCAGCGTTCTTACTCTCCATCATGCCTACAACGAAGAGCAATTCAAGACTGGTCGTTGCTGATTCAGTGTAATTCGCGAGTACTAACCGCTTTAACCTTTCGCCCCAAGCGCAAGAACAGCTGGGCCGACTGCAATCCTTCTCCTCCTCATTTTCGACACAACCTACTCGACTAACAATAGATGCACCGCGTACCAATCAGAAGAAACACTCGAAGCCATCTGTGGCCGTCGCTCCGATCGAACTCGCGAAACCAGTATGGGAGAGTGAATCACGGAAGATACTACCAGAAGGAGGGAGTGGACCGCCAAAGCAACCAAAGGCTGAATCAGGAGACGCTCTAAAAGCTGTCGATGCCACGCAAACTCAGCTGCTGTTCAGGGAATCCATGCGGCTGATCCACGAGAGTGAGGCGGTGGCGGTGATCGAGTACATCGAGACCGTTGTGCCAGTTTTCTACGCGCTCTACATCTCAATCCTCTTCCACTTGTCGAACGCTCGGTACTACCATGACATGGCGCACTTCTCGGCTGAGAAGCTGCACCAGGTGGTGGCGAACATCCTCATCTACGCGGCGATGGAGCTGCTGAGCCTCGTCTGGGTGCATCGCATGCTGCGGCGCAGTTTTGGGGTCTCGGTGTTCTACTAGCTCGCGTTCACGATAGAAAGCGAATGGCAACTCTTCCAGTGCAACTTTGTCTCGTGGATCCTCGTGGTGTTCCAGTTCTTGCTGCTTCACAATGGTGCGTGGTTGACTGTGTGCAAGTTGATGCAGTGAAGATCGGCTTCTGGTGAAGGCTGATATTTATTACGATGGTGGTGTGATGACGATTGTTGGTTGCAGGCTCGGATTACAGCTTCGAGTTCAAGTGAATACACGGAAGCACCTAGCGAAAGCTTTTAACACCAGCAGCACGAGATAGAACCACGGAGAAGAATATCAAACTGTCGTACTACCTCAGAAGAAATACGTCGCACCGTCTACGAAGAGCTACGTTTCCATTTGGTGCAGTCAAGTGAAGTCTGGTTTACAACCCATTGGTTCCAATCCACGAACAGCTAGTGAGCGAGTCAGCAGCTCGCCTGATCACTACCGGCTCTCGAATTCCATGGACTTCAGCTCCACTCGCGTCAGTGGTCAGCCCTCGAGAGTATCAAGGGCAGCTTTGGCGTCGCACTTGGGGCTTCAGCTGCTGTACCATCGTTGTCGTCCGCCGTTGAATTCTCATTCAAATATCAGCAACCAACAACAGCGATTAAAGCAGAGAACGGATCTTTTCCATCGATCAAAGACAGAAGAAGGCTCGAGGCTGTGGCGTCTACGAGTTTTCCAGCAGTTCTTGCTCCGGGGGCGCGAAGTGAAGTGAAGTGAAGTGAAGTGAAGCGGTGGGAGCTCGTGGATCTCGCAGATCCGGCGTTCTTCTAAAGGAGAACTCGAGTGGCCGCCAATAGCCACTCGTTCAAGCTCGTGCAATTGACAAGCAGATCCAATATAAATGGATGAGGATGAGGTTGAAAGTAGAACACAACAACCAAAATGTAAACAACGTAAGTCAAATTCAACAATGAACACTTTGTAACTACAAGTTTTTAGTTCATGACCTGGTTCGAGATTCAGCGTTTCAGAGTAGTGACGTGTACGTACTGTCATTAAAACGGGAGTACCCTTCGAGTGCCCATTGCCAGTTTGACAAGTCTGAGGAGTCAAAAACCAAAAGCCAAAGGACCAAGATGATGAAAACGGCGATTGACGCGACTGAGCAGCACGAGCTGAGCGAGCTGCCACCCGTGCTGCTCGCGCAGGCGCTCGAGTTCGCGGATCTGCATACGCTGCTGGCGCTCGAGTGCGCCTCTGCGAGTCTCCAGCAACTCATCCGCGACTTCCGTGCGTGGAAACCCAGGCGCACACCAGCTCAGATCTCTCAATGGATTCTGAATGCTCATTTTCTCTATCTGGTGTGTGTGGGCTACAGATCTATGGAGAGAGCTAACGCGCCACACGACGTCTATCGCTAACCGAGTGGCGCGTGGTGACATCGACTCGCAAGGCTGGAAGCGCGTGGTGCGGCTCGCCGAGCTGCCCGCGGAAGCCGGACTCCAGCTGCTCCACGAAGTCCGCGGTGCGTGTGTGCTGTGCATGTATCCTATGCATTTGTGTATGCATTACACCTCTGCTAACTATAGCACCTTTTTGCCATACGATTGCTTTGCATATACTTACATCAGAGTGTTCGTCGGTGGACAACCCGGGTGAGAAGCCCGAAAACACACTCACGCGGTCGTCCTGCGAGGTCGAAGTGGATTTTCTGTCGCGGAGCGTGCTCGCGAACCAAGAACTCATCTTCCTCGAGTGGGCGCAGCGCATCCAGCTCCGGTGCGGCTGCGCGCGCGGGAGCCCCTGCTACTGGAGCACGTACGAATGAATCCCTGTCGATTTTTGTTTGTTGGAAATTGCACTAAAATTGGCTGAGCAGTTTCTAATTTAGCCTCCCTGTACACCAACCTGCTGTAATATGTGAAGAACGGCGTCATGGAAGCACTCGAGTCGAGACTACATCGAGTACAAGATGAACCAAAACTGCCTCGTGAGCAGCGTGCGCGTGTCTCCCTACCGCGTCTACTGGTACCCGGGCAGCCCAACGTACTCACCGCTGCAGCTGTCGTTCACGTTCCATGAGCTTCTAGTCACTTCGGATGGTGATGAGGTGAAGGAGACGCTCAGTTGTGCGATCTACGAGTCGCCAGTGTACAATGCGATCCGCGATATGAAGGTACGAGTGGCTCTACTTTATCTTAAATAAGTTAAGGAGCATCGCCATTAACTGCGTGGATTGACTATACGTGTATGTAGATGCAAGAGTTTGAGTTGCCACGCAAAGTATTCCTGCGACGCGGTGTGCTGCGCCTCAACCTCTTCGATCGGCAGCAGGACTTGGGAGACGAGATGATGCAGTGGCATCGCGACAACTTGCTGCCACCGTTCTACATCTGCCTTAGCTACGTCGGCGCCACGGGACGCGTCGCCACCGAGTTATAGGCTGACTGAGACTACCTAGGGTCTCTCGAGCCTCCCTCCACCCCCAAGTCTCCATGATCCTTCTTTCTATCGGTGGCGTGTGCGAGTGAGTGAGTCTTGGGACCAACAATGTACAATGTAACAAATGACAATTAGAAGTGGTTTCTTCTCACTGCACTCCCCAAGCTATTCTTGAAAGCAACCATGCCTCGCTTTTTATACCTCTATGTCCAGGCATTTCAGGAAGCGCATTTGGTGACTTAGAGCATCGTCGACGACCATGCAGTATGAGGGCAACAACAACAGCGCACCTGGCTTCGATCGAGGCTTGACAGGGATGACAAGAGGCATGATGGGCGCGGGCTATCAGAACGCCAAGCAGTTTCAGCCGAACTCTCCACCGTCCCCTGCAATCGACCTGGAGCACACGATCGGGTTCTCCGCGAACGTGCCGAATGCGATTCATTACCACCCGTCCAGCAGTGAGTACCTCTATCCGTCCGGCGGGTCGATCCTGCTCACGTCCTTCCAGGATGCGCACAGCCAGCTCTTTCTGCGCGGCCACGAGGCGCACATCACGTGTCTCGCGATGTCCAACTCGGGTCGACTCTTAGCCTCTGGGGAACGTGGCAAGCGCGCCGACGTGCTCATCTGGGACTACGCGTCCAAGCGCATGCTGTTTCGGCTCTCGGAGCACGACGCCGGCATTGCTGCGCTCGCGTTCTCGGACGACGAGCGTCTGCTCTGCACGATCGGCGTACCGGAGGACGGGCCGCGACTGTACATTTGGGACATGCACACGGGCAACATCTGCGGGACACACCAGAAACTGGCGGCGATCGTCACGTGCATCGCGTTCGGCGGCATGGCGCGTGACGTCAAGCGGCGCGATACGCCGTGCTACCAGTTTGCGACGGCGGGCCAGCGCATGTTGTTGCTCTGGGTGCTCAACCCAATGAACGGCGAGCTCACGCAGTCCAAGATTGACCAGAGCGTCGTGCGCGACTACACGTGCGTGCAGTTCTCCCCGGACCGCGAGACGCTGGTCGCGGGCAGCTCCAGCGGAGACTTCTCCGTCGTGAACGTCAAGACCAAGCGCCTGATCAAGAACGTGCCGGCGTGCTCGTGCGGCATTAACTCGATCGCGTTCTTCAACTTTGGGGTGCTCGTGGGCGGCGGTGATGGCAGCGTGCTGCACTTTGACGACCAGCAGGACTTCGTCGACACGTGCCACGTGGGGCTCGACGGTCCCATCGCAGGCATCGCGCTTAACGCTGCGCAAAACGAAGCGGTCATCGGCACGCAGGCCGGCTCGATTTTCCGAGTCAAGTTGCTGGTCGCGCAGCGGTTCCTCCAGGCGTCGCTGCTCTTCGAGAACCACTCGAGCGCCGTGGTCCAAGTCGCATACGCCGCGGGGGTCTCGGACCGGTTCGCGACCGTGTCTCGCGACTGCACGATCCGTATTTGGGATGCCTCGGACTACGCGGTTGTGACGAAGTGCTTCGTGAGTAACGCAGGCATCCCCACGTGTCTCCAATATTCGCTCGACGTGCTGCTCACAGGGTGGACCGATGGTTCCATCCGCTGCCACGGTTCGGACTCAGGCGAACAGGTCTGGAGCATCGACAACGCACACACGGGAGGCGTCACGGCGCTGGCGCTGAGCCACAATCAGCGGTTCATCGTCTCGGCGGGCGTCGGAGGCGAGGTGCGCGTGTGGGACATCCGCAGGCGCGACATGGTCTCGCACTTGAAAGAACACTCGATGGCGGTCACGAGCCTCGTGCTCTACCAAGACGACATACACGTGCTCTCGTGCAGCCGCGACCGCAGCATCCTGTGCTGGGACCTGCGCTCCGAGCGGCGCATCTCGAGCCACATTCAGCGCATGGGCGGCATCAACACAGTCGCGCTCTCTTCAAACCAGAAGCTGGTGCTGAGCGCTGGCCAGGAGAAACGCATCTCGTTCTGGGACCTGCGCATCGACTCGCCCGTCAACGTCATCCAGAAGGCCCACGACGAAGAAGCCACGTGCATCGCAGTGGCGCACAGTCTCGAGATCTTTGCGACAGGGGGCAACGACCGATTCATCAAGCTCTGGGACGGCAACACGGGCGAGCTCATCATGGACGGCGTGGGCCACTCAGGCAACATTAGAGGCGTAGCGTTCAGTCCCGACGACCGGCAGCTCGTGTCCGTGGGCGAAGACGGCAGCATCTTCATCTGGAACGTGTACACCGAGTAGTTGAGGTAGTGGTGGATAGTGGTGAAACAAATGCTAAGCTGATGAAACATGTTCATCCTTCCATTGAACACTGGGTACTAGACCGAGCTCACGAAAAGCTCTTGCGCTTTCTTCCACAAATGCGTTGTACGGATGGCTTGCTGTTCTTGCAAAGTAGGCGCTACAACAAGTCTTGGGCATCATGAAGTAGCATCGGACCCTCTCTTTCATTGTTGGAACTCGACTGGCGTTCATTTGCTCAAATGTCGAGCTCACGCTTCTCCTAGCGGGATTTGTGGGAGATTCGAATCCTGCCGCCGCTGTCTGGCGAATCGATCCTGAAGATATTAATGGGTGAATTGACGAAGACGGAGAATTGATCTGAAATTCAATACCCGGCAGCTAGCATGAGAGAAACGACAGCTTCGCTCTTTCGCTGGATTCGCGTAGAGATCACCAAGCAGTACGTTTCTTCGAGCCAGCCACTGCTGCAAGCGCGATTCGCAGAGGAATTTCGTTTCTCCGCGCATCAATGGGGTAGGAACTAGAGTGGATTCGCCGTCGCGCCGACGTGAACTTTTTGTTGCAAGTATTCATTCTGGTACTCGCTAAGCGGGAATATTTGCTGCTACAGTAGTTGAGCGCAACGCCGTTGTAAATCCTCACTGGCACTTACGTCGGGGAATGGACAAGGAGGTTGGGCAGCCGTGCTTTGAGGGGTGTAGTACGGACACACTATTTTTGTCTCCAAAACCACCAGCTAGCTTGAGCAAGGGTTATGCGAAGACTGCGAGAGCGCGAATGGCATTTACTTGATCCTCTCAACCGCTCAACCTCGCCAAGTTTTCTATCAACTGTCCTTGATCTACTTCGTGATTGATATTGACTCAATCACGTTAGAACCACAAGGACAGTTGGCCACCCGTCTTCAAGTCATTTCCCATCACATGGGTTTTCTCAGAATCACCCCTTTTCCAGCATCGACCTGCAGAGTGCGCGGGTGCGGTTGCTGAACTGGAACAACCGCATGAACTGCTCCATTCGCTCTTCCTCCAAAACAGCAAGCGCAGCCTCAGCAAGCGCGATTTGGCTCTCCAGATCATCAATGACAACCTGAGAATTCGCAGTACCGTCATTGGACAGAGATTCAACCGCAACTTGCGCTTTCAGAGTCGAAAGTTGCAGATTCTTCTCCGTGATTCGAGTCGCCAGCTCGGCGCACTTCACATGCCCAACCTGCTGCACATGCGGAACATCCAACGTGTCGAGCTGCGTGATACGATCCATGAGCTCTTCGTGTTTGCCCATCCAGCAGTACGCGACCACCATCGCCAAGGCGGCATCGCGGTTGCCCATTTCCTCAACGATCGACTGGCGCAGTTGGTGGATCTGTTCCTGCTCCCACAGCGCGCCTGCCATGTCTGTGACAATCTTCTGCTGGATGTGCTCGACAGCGTCTTGCAGCACTCTCTCGTTGATTAGGATCTGCTTGTTGAGAGAGTCGTACTCTTCTATCATCTGCGCTTTCACAGACTGCTCAATCGCCAACGCATCAGCAGTCGAATCAGTTGCAGCGATGGGAGCTTTCAGCAGTTCTTGAGCATGCACGGGTTCGGTTTGGCCAGGGCTGTCTTGAGAGGTTTCTGTGTTACCAAGGAAACCTTGGCTCTCGGTCACTGATCCTGCTGAGAGCTCTTCTGGATTAGTAGACACCATTTTTGACTCTGACGTAATGTCCATTCTATTTTCTTCGGTACGCTGCGCCGCATTCGGAGAAGTCTCAGACGCCGTCGAAGTGTTGGAGATCGCTCGTCGGGTGCTTGACTCAGATGCTTGTGATGACAAGTCTTCTACAGGTCGTACCACAGATGAAATGCTTGAACTGACCGCGATAGAACCTGGACCTTGGTTTGTAGCGCTCTGCTGGGTGCGAAGCTTTCCTTCAGACGGTAGTGAAGTAGTTGTTGGAGTCGAAGAAGACTTTGGCGCTGTCGAGGACTTCACTTTATCAGTTTCACTAGTCGTCTTTTCTTCGTTCTCTCTGTTGATCTTTGCTTCCATTCTTGGGTCTTTGGAACCTGCTTTCGCCTCCTTTGGTGATCTGTCCTTCGAGCCGGCGTTCTCATCAACAAGTTTGTCGTCTTTCGCGACGCGCTTCCGCAAGGCATGAACCTCATCCTCCAGAACCTCGAGGCGCTCGGTGAGCTTCAGGTTCCAGTCGCGCAGGCAGTGAAAGCAGTAGCACTTGACGTACGCAGCAACAAACGACCATAAGGACGCGTTTGGAGCCGGCAACTGCGCTTTGCATCGCGTTGAGCTACTTTCATACGACGACCGCGTGGGCGAGACTGGTCGTTGTGAATGTCGCGAACGAGACGAATCATCATCGTAGTGGTAGTCCCAGCTGCTGCTACCAATTCGACTGCTGCTACCGGTTCGACTGCTGCTGATGCTATTGCTGCTATTGCTATGAGGATGTGACGTTACATGCATCTTGTGCGGGGGTCGGTCGTAGTCTTCCAGCGAGCCGCTTCGCTCCCTCACGAGACCTTCTCCTCCTCGCCTACCTGCTTCATAGTCTCTGCTGCTGGATGCATCTAGCTTCACTTGTGGTTTGTACGCTGATGTCGCTCGCATGTTCGCATAAGAATTGCGAAAAATGCGCTCGCGCAGCGGGTCGCCATGCAAGTCTTTGAAAAAGACACTTTTTCCTCGAAGCCACGCGTGAAGAGCCTCTTCGTACTCACGCTCAGTCTCGCCCGGCTCGAGTGGCACGGGGATCGGCACCATGCCGCCCTCCGTCTTGTCGCCCTTGATCCTACGTGCGCGCAAGAGCTTGAACTCGTGCAGCGGAAGCACTTCCGTGCGCATAACCTTTTCGCGATACACGGGGTCGTTGCGGAACCGCGGATCGGTGGTGTTTGGTACGCTGTCCCGCAGTTTGCGTGGTGGTGGTAGAGCGGCATGCGGTGAGTGTACTGGAGAAGGCTTACGCTCGTAATGATTGCGGTACTGATCGTGGTGGTGGTGATGGTCGTGGTGATGGTTATGCTTCTGGGCGTGCAGGAGATCGTGGTGGTGGATCGGCTGGTGGTCGCGATCGCTAGATGGCGGGCGAATGCGCGGGTCACGAATGCGAGGATCTCGCGGCGGGCTGCGCGGCCGCACGTGCAGCGAAGGAGGGTGATGTGCTGCTAGTGATGCAGACGATGGAGAGCGCGAGCGTGAATGCGGGTGCGCACCGTAGTGCGGTGCTGCTGCTATTGCTGCTGGCGGCAGTGGAGCGCGGTCACACGGTGCGTGATCCATTACGCTCTGCTCGTCGTTGCCTTCTTGACGGAGATGCCATGCACATGGGTTAAGTACGAGTTACGAGTGAAACCGACTGCAAGGTTCGCGTCTCCGGCTTGTGATTTCAGTCACAGAATCCTTTCAAATCGCAAATTAGGATTCATTTTGAATTAGGTGTGTTACGTAACCTCCAGTTTAGAGATAATTCACCGCACTGACCATGTTTTGTTTCCATGGTCGAGAGAAGCAGCTTTCGTAGCACAGCAAAGATACACTTTCTCCTTCATTGTATGCGCCCCTCGTACATCTTGAGCGCTTTAGAAGCGCCCGCGTCTGCATCATGCTCACTCACCGTCATGTGCTCTCTCAAAGCCTGACGAAAGCGCCTCATGAAGCTTTGAGAGTATGATGGATGACCCTCATCTCGTGAAGGCGCTTTCGAGAGAGAGAGAGATGGAGCAGCTCGCGAGAAAGCGTGCATGTGTGTGATGGTGCATTGCTGTCCGCTCGAGATCGAGCTGAAAAGTTTGTTGTGTCTAAAACGATCGTGGTCATTTGCGAAATTGTGGTTGCATGACGCACATTGGCTTTAACTATGCACTCTAAAGCATGTGCAACTCTCTCAAATGCACTCTCAAAGGCACATCCCCACCAGAAATTAAATAGCCATGCACAAAGATCAGTGCCCTCTCGCGCAATTCGGTGTATCCGATCCGGTAATTTCGCTTGCAAACACTCGACTGGCGTGTACACCCGACGCAAGTGTCCCGCACTTCAATTGGCTATAGGACGGCATGTGCGGATAGTTTCTTGGCTCTCTCCGCTGGTCCAAACTTTGCCTGTTGGGATTTTGGTTGACCTCCACCTTCAGTGTTCTGTCCTTTGCACTTGCTTTCTCATCAAGAATTAATGGTGCCTCTCTCCAAGTTCAAGTAAGCAGCCAGCAGCCTCAGTATCGCGATCAGCAACGATATTGCGTGAGTTCCAGATCTCCGTTTAGATGACGAGCTGAGTGCACTTGGCAGGAATACGCGAATGTCAATGGCGCGCGTGTCAACATCAATCAGCCTTTGGATTATTCTGCTCGAAATATAGCCTCCACCTCTTCCGAAACGACTGTGTGCCAACAATATTTATTTAAGCAAATGGGTTAAACGAGTGGTGCGCTGCTCGCGCCACTGGGCTTGAAGAGAACCGCCGCGAGTACTCGGCGAAGCGGCTCTTCGCATTCTTCGAGTCCTACGAGAAAGTCACGCCAAGACGCGCCTTGGCGGTTCTGACCCTGAACTACACCTCGGTGATGGTCTTCCTAATCCTCATCGAAGTGCCGCTGCAGGAGCCAAGCGCAGGATGGAGCTCAAACCCGACGTTCTGGATGCGCGTCGCGATCATCGGGACGTTTGTCAGCGCTGCGGTGATGGATCAAGCGCGGATTCTGATCCCACAAGTCAACCTGACGCTGAACCGCGTTCTCGTGATCATTACCGGCATGGTAATCGTATACACCGGACCGTTGATGCTCGTCGCGTAGCTCTGGGCTTTTCCAATCCCGTTCACGTTTACAGTCGGCTATATTCCATTCTGCTCGGGCTAACGCTTGCTACGGAGCGCCAAGGACACATTCGGCCGATTCTCCATTCCATGGGCAACACCGAGCTCCAGGCACCCAAGCTGGTCGTATACCCGAGCCGCAATGTCATCTTCCTCACGCTCGAAGGGATCCCACAGCTTGCGTTCGTGCTGCTACTACCGGTGATCAAGATCTCACTCTACATCATTGCAAAAGTGCAAAGTGCGGATGATGGCTTTATCCCTGCCGTGCAAACCACAGTCGACGTGTTCGACGCTCTGTACATGACCAAGTGCATGCAATCGGCAGATGCACCCATGATTACCGTGGGGGTCATCCTCGTCGACGTTGCTCAGAATATGTATGCAATGTACGAAGCGAGCAAGCGAACCCGTTCGATGAAGTCAATGCACAGAGCCGACAGTCGGATTGAGAGCACTGACTTGAAATGATTGCAAGCGTTCGTGCGTTTTCTCAAGGGAGCCGACCGATTCACTACCAACTCGCTGTGGTTTGGGAAGTCCACTCGGCTCTCACTTTCCTATGCTTCCCAGATGCATCTCAGTCGCCTGGAGTCGGTGCAGATACCGTCAAGTGGTCTCGTCACCAAGTCCAGCTCTCAGCCAGGAGGCCAACCAACTTCGACTGTCATTGTGGCTCCTCTGGAACGGAAAGTAATTGGCGCACCGCCAGGTGGTCCGAGCGCTGCAGCGTTGGGAGGGGGGGCGCTCAGTGTAGAGGACCAGAAAGCAAAAATTGTCAAGCAAACAGTGCGGCTGCTCCACGAGAGTGAAGTGATCGCCGTGGTCGAGTACGTCGAGATGGTCGTCCCGGTTCTGTACGCGCTCTACATCTCGATCCTCTTTCACTTGCCGAACGCGCGCTACTACCAGGACATGCACAACCTCACAGATCAGCACCTGCGCACCGCAGTGCCAAACATCTTGATCTACGCGTTCATAGAGCTGCTGAGTCTACGTGCAATCCATGCTCAAGCGCAGCTTTGGGGTCTCAGTGTTCTACCAGCTCGCGTCCACGCTGGAGAGCGAGCGGCAAATCTACCAATGCAACTTCCTCGCTTGGATCCTGATCATGTTCCAGTTCTTGTTGGTTCATTACGGTGCATCGGTGTTGCAGCTATCTCTATGATCATCATCGTTCATACCATCCACTGACCAAAACTATGACTGTGTCATCGTCATTGTCTTCCATTTAGGCTCTGATTACACGCTCAAGTTCGAGTGGATGAACCAGAGCCGCCGCAGCGATCTCTGAACTGATCACTACACTAGCCAAAGACCCAAGAATCTGTCGTCTGCAGCACTCCCCATCCAGCACTGACGAGCAGTGCTGTGAGCAAGAATCTACTTGTCTGATTGGACGATCAGCCACACGTGATCCAGGTTGAGTTGTGGGTGAGTTGCTGATGGTGAAAAGCTGCCATTTCAAACCCAAACACCTCGGGCGTTGAGCAGGCTCTAGCTGTTGCCAGTTCCTTGCTACTCGCTTCCTAGAATATTGCGTAATGGAGTTCGTCAGAAGGTTCGGTACTCGACGTCTGTGTCAGGCAGTGGGAAAACTACAGTAGCATAAAGAAATCGCGAAATGCCCTCCCCCGTGATGTTGAGATTCTGTGTTTCTATTCACGACGCAAAGCGTTGTACAAAAATTTGAGAAGGAAGCGAGTGTGTCTTAATTCCGTGGCAACCTACCCTGAATGAAATCTTTTGTATCCCTCGTGCTTCTTGCGACATTGCCGTTGATTTTGATTTCGTCCTTTACTGCTGGTGCTCGTGGTTCTTCAGGTACGTGTAGAGAAGCTGGACACCAAAGCCAGTGGCACCCTTTGGGAAGTACGACTTTGGCGCGCTGTAGTTGGATGGACCTAGTTGACAGGCATTCAAAATTAAGAAAACATACATTGTAAGCCAGAATTCCCACCAAAAGGAATCTACACACAAAACTGAACGCACCAGCAATGTCGATGTGCGCCCAGTCCACGTCCTTGTCGATGAACTGCTTGAGGAACGCCGCGGCAGTGCATGCGCCGCCATAGCGCCCTTTGCCCGTGCTGCGCGAGTCCGACTGCGACCCCTTGAGCTCCGCCGAGTGCTCCGGAAGAATCGGCAAGCGCCAGCAGCGCTCATACGAGATCGTGCCCGATTCCTGCCAGCGACAGCATATCACACAGCACAAAGTAGGCAATACTCAGATAACGACAATTCAATAGTTTATTTCCTCGCTCAGCATGCATGCCGTAACGAGTTTTCTATACCTGGAGCTTGTTAGCGAGTTCGTCCGAGTTCGAGAAGACACCGGCACAGTGTTCGCCCAATGCAACTGACCACGAGGATACCATCATACACGACAACAGTCAGCACCGTCAGACTCCATAGGAGAGCACGTATAGAAGCCTAGACTCATGTCTTTTTCGTACCGATGCAAGCGCCGGTCAGCGTCGCCACATCGATCACCTTCTTTGGCTTGTACTGCTGTTGCACGTACGACAGCGTGTCGCCCAACACGAGTCGCCCCTCGGCATCCGTGTTGTTGTTCTCCACAGTAATGCCCTAGAAATTTACACAAGAACAGTTTTGGTTGGTTAAAACGCAATCACCGAGGAACTTTGCCTCAAAGAGGGCTCTTTCTCTCTTACTTTGTGAGACTTGACGATCGTGTGCGGCTTCACCGCCTTGGAGCCGATAGCGTTCTCTGCCATCGCCAGCGCACACACAATGTTCACCTTGAGTCCGAGGCGCGATGCCGCACGCACAGCGCCGAGCACCGCCGCCGAGCCGCACATGTCGGTGTGCATGTCTTCGATGAAGCCGCTCGGCTTCAGGTTCAAGCCGCCCGTGTCGAACGTGATGCCCTTCCCGACCAGTGCCACTTTCTCGTCCGAATCCGGGTTGCCGCGGTACTCGAGGATCACGAGGCGCGGAGGGTATGTCGCGGCCTGGCCGACACTCAAGAACATGTTCATCCCCTCCTGTTCGAGCTCGTCGCGCTGGATGACGCGCACCGTCATGTTGGGCAAATCCGCGGACGCGCGAGCCACTTCCTCCATGAACGCAGGGTTCATCACGTCCGATCGCTCGTTGCCGAGATTGCGCGCAAAGATCGTCTCTTCGCCAACCGTGATTTGCTCTGCCACATTCTGCGTAAAGCGGGTTCAACAAAGATACGTATGAGTTTTACCGCAACCTTGTAGACACGCTACAAACAAAGATAGCTATTCAAGTGCACCTTTTGGAACTCCGCGCCAGCCTCCAAGTAGATCTTCTCCAGTGGCAGCTTGAGCTTCTCCTCACCGTTCTCGTCCTTGTCAGCGGTCAGGTACTTGTCGAACTGGTAGTTGGAAAGAATTGAAGCCTAACAGGTTTTCCCAGTACCACATGCAAAAAGCGTTTGGATTCCAATTCTGTTCCCTGTCACAGACAAAAGAATGATGAAAAGTCAGCTACATCTTACCTGCGAGAAGAGCTCCACGACGCGCTCCTGCTTGAGCTTGGACTGCTTGAGCTCTGGCACATGCAGCACGACGGCCTTGGCGCGCTTCGCCTTCAGTGCGTTCAGCGCGCCGTGCGTGGCGTTGCGCAGCACGTCCTCGTCCACTTTCTCCGCGGCGCCGAGTCCGACCAGGAGCACGCGCTCGTTTGCGTACTTGTCGTCGTCCGAGCTCGAGTACAGGTAAATCTTCTCCTGGGCCTTGGCGTGGAAGTCCTGCAGCGCGTGCTTGGACACTGGGAACGGCAGTGCAGACGTGTGGATGTCCGCGCCGTGGCCGTCCTCCGACTTGGTCACGAAGAGCACGCGGGTCGTAGACGGCAGCGTGTTCTCCTGTTGCGCAGACAGGAGCGCGATTTGGCCCTGCACACGCTGCTGGACGAGGCGGTGCGCCGCATCCGCGCTGAAGAAGCGCGCGCGGATGGTGGCGGCGGTGGCGCCACGCAGCGCCGTCTGCAGCGAAGATATCGTCAGCATCTTTCTTCTGTCTGATCTTGTTGATTCGCAAACGGATCGTGCGGCTGCAAAAGCTTTGAAGCATCCGTTTACCCAGCTTTAGGAGCTCCTTATCCAATATTTCGGATTGGTCCGTTGTCTCTTCTAAACGGATTTTGGTCTGCATTTATGTAGCATCACTTACAGTTTAAATTCAATTATTTCCGATTTTTTGCTCTTGGTGGGAATGTTTAAAGATCAACGAAACAAAAGCTGGAAATGCATCGAATGATGGAGACGGCAAGTGCTGCGAGGAACGCAACGGCCACGACAGCGCCATGTGATCAGCACCTGACGTCGCGGACTACTGACGAATGTAGTGACTCCACTCTACTGCTGCTGTTCTCTCTGCAGTTCTTTCTCAACAGCGTTGAGCTGGGATTGCCCGAGCCGACTAGCGACAAGATGAAGAGTGCACAGGCGAGTGCGAGTGGTAGTTTCCTAATCGGCTTCCAGCTGCTGCAGTACGAGATCGTGCTCTTTGACGCGGTGGCTTCTGCTGCGAGTGATGAGCACATAGTACTGAACGACGGCAAGGAGGTTGCAGACGTAGAAATCAGCGATGGCGTCCACCGAGACGAGGAAATCCAGCGGCCGCAACCGCGACGAGTTGTGTTGAAGCCCCAGCACGGCAACTCGTGTCTCTTTGAAGCCGACGCAAAAGATCTGGCGGTCGACCTGCAGCGAGAACGCGACGCTCCGCTGGCATTGCTGATCATGCAGCAGGACCACGGGAAAGCGCGGCTCGTGGCGTTTGCGAGTATCCCCATCGAGCTCCATGTCGGGCTTCTCAGCAAAAGTGGAGGTAGCGAGGATACCGCAGCGTTGAACAAAGAGATGCGCTTTCGGGTCTGTGAGTGGGCAAGCAGCAGCGGGAACTGGGAGCTGCGTGATCACCAGAGCCGAGTGATCGGAGTCGCGACGGGGGCAGCAACACTTTCGTGTCTCGGTCGGACCCTCGCGCCGCACATCGTCAATGCGATTGGGCTGCAGGTGGAGAAAGCAGTGTCGCCGTCAATTCAACCAAGGCGCTCCCTCCAGGACTCTCTCGTTTCAATTCACGCTCCAAGTGGAGCGCCAGATGACTGCGACGATCAACGCGAGTCTTGGAAGTCATGCAAAGTGCGCATTGAGCGTGCCAAAACTGGAAGTGTCATCGAGTTTTCAAGTGTAGACAATGGTGTCGGTCTCAAAGCCGAGAAAGCTGTTTGGTCGGTAGCTCAGAAGACCAACACGGCAGTCCAGTGCGACGAAGACCGCCTCACTGCTGAAGAGGCTGGCTCTGCAGTTCATTCAGTTCCAAGAACAGTGTCAAGAGGCAATTGCCAGGTATATCCTGCAATCCACATCGAGTCACAGAGGAAGCACGCCAAAAACTCCTTGGGTGAGTATCCTCTGGGATCTTCTCCAGCTCGCTACTCTCGTTCGCCGCCAAGTTCTTACCGCCGCCATGTCAAAGAGCAGCGAAAAGGTGAAGCAAATCTCCATTCCGCTTTCGAGAAAGTTGTCTTTTCTCGCGATCTTCCCCCTCCGCTTTTTTTCCAAAAGCCAAAGCACCAGAAGAAGAAATGAAGATAACAAGCAGCTCGGCATTTGCCTGTCTCTCGTGTGCGAGTGACATCCGCTGAAATGGCCAAAAAATGAGCCTCTAGGACGCTGCCGTGCTCTCGTATGAAGCCACAAATCACAAGAACAAGCAGCAAAGGACACAAGCGTGCTACAGCAACAAACAGATTGGATCCGCACAAGTGGTTACGTTTTTTATCTGGTGAGCAGGTAGTGGTAAATATGCGTAATTACCAGCGAGTCGTACGTGGAACGTCGGGCCGGTTTGTCGCGAGCGGCCGCGTGAAGACGACTTTTCGCAACCGCACAAGATCTCGGGCGGTCACTCTTCAATTTCTTCGCCTGGGTGTATGGCACGCACAGCAGCAACCGCAGCGGCGAGGAAGACGAAGAAGACGGAAGATTGCCATTTTGATCCAACTGTGAGGCTGAGTGAGAGGCTGAGGTGGAGCCAAGTGAAGCATGGCGGACTCGCGCCGTGAGGTGCTCAAAGAGGGCTTCTTAAAAAAGCGCAGTCGCAACGCAGTTCCAGCTCTGAGGAAATGGCAGCGCCGATACTTCAAGCTCTATGCGAATGAGCTCGTGTACAGTCTAAGTCCGACAGACACAGCGGTGCGCCGCCGGGTCGTGCTCGGCCATGACTCGCTGGTGCAAATCACGAATGACGAAGGGTACGCGCTCTGCTTTGTCGTGAAGGCGTCAGCAGCCGAGGACAATTTCTATCTACAAACAGAAAACGAGAAGGAGAAGGAAGAGTGGAGCACCGCGATCTTCGACGCCGCGAGACGGTCGCAGAACGTCGCATCTCCTCCTCCGCCGTCTCCTACTCGCGTAGTTGTTCCTCCTCCACCGTTTCCAACGGAGCTGGCTCATCCAGAATCACCGAAGCGCGTGCTGCTTCACCTGACGATTCAAGGCGCTCGGAATCTTCGATCGGCAGATTTCGATGGCAAGAGCGATCCGTTCTGTGTCGTGAATCTCGTCGGGAAAAATGGAGAGCTCATTCGAAGCGAGGAGATGAAAACCAGCTACGTCACGAGCAATCTGAACCCCGAGTGGAACGCCAAGTTCAAGATCGGGAATGCAGTCGATCTTCACAATGTCGATGCCGTGCACTTTGAGGTATGGGACCACGACCACTTTTCAAGAGATACCTCGCTTGGGTTTGTCCAAGTGCCATTGTCGACGTTCCACATGTCGCCTGCCAGTACTGGTCAGTCAGAGTTGGTTGATAAATGGTTTCGTCTTGAGCCGCCTCAGAAAACGTCCACGTCGCCTCGGCAAGTAGCTCCAGAGAAGCAAGAGATGCTCAAGGAGTATGGAGACCTCCACCTGATCATGAGCGTTGTGGGTCCAAACCTCGTGAACTTCTTTCAAAGCATCAATCTAGCGCTCGGCCCGCGCAATCGCATTGTGAACGAAGGCGTCGAACACTCTGACAACCGTCTGGAGCTGACAGTCTTGGCTGCGAAGGACCTTATCAGTGCAGACTTCAACAACTCGTCGGATCCGTTCTGCGAGTTCACGCTCTTAGACACTCATGGCAAGCCCATTCGAGGCGAATCGCACACTACTAGCATCAAGTATAAGACACGCAACCCGACGTGGGAGAAGGAACATTGCATCTTCGGTATGCTCTCGACGATTGACCAAGCGGCGAAGCTGAAAGTTCGAGTCATGGACTGGGACAAGCACAGCAAGAATGATCCCCTCGGTGGCGCTGTAATCGACTTGGATCAGATCTCGGTGTCCAATGCTGCCGTGTGGTACGAGTTACAGCCGGAGCCAGGGATGGCGATCCATGAAAACCTGGGCTCGATCCAGCTGAAGCTCGCGCTGTTCGGTGAAAGTCGAGGAGAACGCGCCAGGCGACTCAAGATCCACAAAGAAGTCACCGCGAAAACGCACGAGCAGTCGGTTGAACAGCTGGAGCTGGAGAATGCACAGTATGAGCTCCACGACGCTGCCTGTAAGCTCGACGGCGCGCGCATCGCATGCGCTGTGAACGATTACACTGCACGTGACCCTCGGTTCTATGGTATCAATGGATGCATCCACGAGCTGAGTACGCAAATCCCGAAGGCGCACCAAGAAACCAAGTCATCGGACGAAGGCTTCCAGGCTCGAGCAGGACTTGAAGGCCAAGCTCTGCTCGAAGTCACCGTGGTTGAAGTGACGGTAGCAGGTGAGGGTATGCGAACAGACTTGCTCGCAGGCTCGAATCCGTACGCCGTGATTGAAGTGACGCCAGCTGTGTGCGTTGAGGAGTGCAAAAGGACGAGTGCACCGTTGTCGCCACAGAAGAGCAAGCGGATTGAAGCACTGAATACGGCTGCCGCTGATTCACGAAACACGATGCTCTCAAAGCGCGTTAATGCCGAAGTTTCAACAACCCGTACAAAACTCGCCAAGAATGAAGTTCGCTCTGAAAGAGCCTTGGAGGTCAACCCTGATCGTCCATGCTTGAGAGTGGAGGTCATCAGCGGCCACGGTCTGAGTGGAGTTGACAGAGGCGGATACAGTGATCCTTACTGCACACTCACGGTCACCGATCGAGTAACAGGCAAGCCAGTCGAGAGTGAGAAGAAGAAGACTGCGATGCATTCACGAACGCTGAACCCAGTCTGGGAAAACGAGGTTTTCATCTTCGGCAATGTAAGTTGGTGCTCAACCTGATTGAAGCAGACAGCCGCTGATACTATGCTCCTCTCTCTTCGTTAATTTTGTCTGGTAGAATCACCCTCTGAGCGACTCGGGGATGCTCCTGGTTCACGTAAAGGACCACAACAACCTCGGACGAAGCACACCTCTCGGTCGCGTCCAAATCCCACTGTATGAATTGTGTCGCGCGTCGGCAACCTCGACATCGATCGCGTCAAGATCGCAACAAAAGCGCTACCCGCTGATGCCGGAACCTTGGATGAAGAAGCACGCGCAAAATCTCGGCGAGCTGTGTATCAAGACCGAAGTCGTTGGAGACGCCACCGTACTCGCTGAATTGCTGCAGCGAATGCCTAAGAACTCGCCGGAGAAAATGCTGAGCTTTTTGTCGTTTTCGTCTTTCACGACAGACCCGTACATGCAAGGCAACCAGTTGTCGGAAGTGATGGGCTCCTCTACCAATTTGGAGTCTCTCCCTGAGTACGAAGACGAAGTGACGGAAGTGCTGGAGCGTGGCAAGGAGATCCGGACTGCGACGGTGATTGGAAACAAAGCCAAGTGGAGAAAAGAGAAATTCCAGTTGTCGCTGTCGTATCCTGGTATGTTCAGCGACAGTGCGAAGACGGACAAGATTGAACACTACACGCTGCACTTGCGCGTGTTCAGCGCTCGTAATCTGCTCGGCGCGCAGGACGTTGCAGCAAAACGCAGTAGCGCGAAATCAGTAAACGAGGCAGGTGAGTACCAGTTTAACCACCACCGATTCAGTCGTCCGGCGAGTACAAACGCGTACTTTACGGTCATTCCAGTCCTGGGAAGTGGCGAGCTGGAATTTGGTGAGAAAAAGCAGGGATTGACCGTTTACGGTACTCGAAACCCGCGCTGGCCAGAGCAAGAGTTTGTCTTTGGGAAGATCAAAGACATCTCGACCATCTCGCATCTCTCACTTCACGTGTACACGCGAAGCTTGCCGGATGAAGTGACCACCCCACTGTCGCTCCTGCTTGGACAAAATAGCCAGGAAGCTCATCTCAAGAGGCACCAGCTGCATAAAATGGCTCCATCGGGTGAAGTTGACGATGATGGATTCGAGGTTCTCCGATATGACCAGCGTGTATTGGCGTTCCGCAAGTGCCAGAATGGAGGTCGGTTCTTCCCCGCTCGTGTGCAGCAGTACTTTCCATTCCCAAAGGACGAGTACCTGGTGCTCTTTGAAGGCACTATGGAGACAGTCGAGGACATTCGAAGCATTTTCTCACTCGACGTGAAGGGGAAGATCAAATCTCTTCGCGCCGACGGGAGCGCTGACGTATTATTGATGGAGAAAGAAGACACTGGTGATCAGTACGTGCATGCTGTCCCAGTCTCACTACTTACTCCCGTGCAATCGTTTTCTCTGGTAGAGAAAACACTCGCCAGGCGCATCAAGAAAGAGGACGCAGAAACCGCTCGATGGAAGCACCTAAAGCATTCGCTCTCAGCACTTAAGATGGAAGTTCTGTCGGTGTCGGGCTTACCGAAGGAAATCACACATCCCGGGTGCTTGATTACCCTTATAGGGAATCCCAGCGTCTCGACTTCATCGAGAAACATTTTCACCGTGCTCTCTGACGGAAAGATGGTGGCGAAAAAGTCGATCGCTGGCTTTGAGTGGGAGGTTGGGAAGCCGTACGAGCTGTCGGTTTCCCACGGATCGGCCAACGCGGACGTGAACGAAATGTACTACTTTGAGAACAAGTCGATTTCTTTTGGCGATATCCGTGAAAAAGAATTAGGTGATGACCGAGCGACGACGATGGACTCGGAACAGGAACTACTCGACGACGCAGTCGACATCCTGACGCACGTCTCCAGTATTTTGATCAAGGTTGTTGACCAGGGCAAGGACGAGAAACCCTTGTCCAATCATCGAATTATTGGATTCGTCAAGCTTGACTTGGCTGCTCTTCGTGATGGTGAGCAAATGTTGCGCATGAAGCTGGTTCCGGATGAGACGGCTCCGTACTACAAGTTCGTCGGAACGGTAAACCTCCACGTTGCTTGCGTGGACGCGGCAAAGCAAAACGATGCGAAACTTGACAAAATCGATCAGCAAAGAACTTCGGATGATCAAAATAATGAAGCTACGGTGTGCGGACTTCACCAGTGGTATGAACGCCGCCTGGCAGCTCAAGTTCTTTCGTCTTCGCTGACAGCTCCGACTCGCGTTCTAAGCCGAATCGAGCGTCGAGAGGTGCTTCGGTCGTCGTTGACGCCAACGGAGAATGCACAGATCGATGCCTTCCACGTTGTGCTCGTGGCCATTTTGAAAAGAATCGTGAGTATCCTGCGTGAGATCCAGCTCTTTGAGCAGTTCGAAATGCTCTCAAGTGCAGATATGGCAAAGTTTCGTCACACCCACACTACCAACGCGGACCCAAACAGCGAGTGGCTCGGTCGGATGATCAACGAGATGAAGGTCGAGACAAGAAAAGACATTGTCTTGCACCTTGAGATGGAGCTACTGGATTTGTCTGGCTCGGACCTCCCACGGGTGTACCCTGCTGCCGATCTGGAGCGTGATGAATGGGTCAAGCTTCGCACAGTTCGTCAACAAGCTCTGCAGAAAACTGGAGGTTTCTTTGTCCAAGCCCGGACAAGCGCGCTCTTCCTGTCGTATCCGAACTGCTTCACAGGCGGAGGAATGATTGACTGGATCCTTCGCGCTCCGTCAGTTCTCTGGAAGGACCAGTGGACGAAATATTGCCACGACTCGACAAAGCAGACAACGTGCCTTCTACACTGGGAAGATCCGAAATTCGCTCAAGATCCAGACGCCATTCAACCGCCGCGATCTCGCAAAGAAGCTCTCATGTGGCTGAGCGCGTTGAGTGACGCTGGTTACATGGAAAACGCCACTTCCAGTGGATTTTTCTCTGACACGAACCGAAACTACTACGTTGTGGAGGACAAACGTGACCACTACTATCGACTCCGCGAGGTCGATCGGTGGATCTCAAAGCAAAGTCGAGAAACGAGTCTCTTCCCGTTGGACCTAGTGCAAGAGCTTGATTGCTACCAGCAACCGCACCACTCGTCGTCACTGCCAATTGCTGGATCGTCTACTGGTACCACAGCTGCCAGCGCAGCATCAGAGCCTGAGCAGCACAAGCAAGTGTTCTCGAAGAAGCTGACGAATCATATTGGCGGATTCTTAGGCACTCATAACAAGGTTTCGAGCCTGGTCTCCACTTCAATTCTGAAGCCAGTGGTTGAGATAACAAAGGGGTTGCTTGATGAAGATCTGCTCTGGGATTGGAAGTACTGTTTGTTTCTGCCGAGCAACCTGACGATCTACATGTACGAAACCGAGACATCGTCGTTTCCATTCATGGTCATTGACATGAGCAGCGCTGCATGCCACGTAGCGTACAACATGGCGCTGGATGCGAACGGCGGATGGTTTGAGATCGCAAACGCGACCATTTTCATTCAAGAGCCTGGTACACGGAAGCTCGTGCCAGTCAACCACGAGCAGGCGACAAAGATGTTGAAAACCAAGACTGATGGAAGCCAAGTGCTGGAATTGAAATCGTCGGAGGCGCAGCGGTGGGTCCAGGCGCTCGCCCATGGAGGTGTGAAGATGAACATGCACGTTGGGCAGCTTGTGGTTATGAAGCGTCTCAACGAGAAGGTTCTTCACCAGAAGTGCATCGAATTCGAGATCGAGTACCAGCTCAACGACCTCGAGGGGAGCTTCCAGCGGCTTTTGAACCGTGTCTTTCAACATCACTTGGAGTCGTCCCACCGCGAGTACGAAGAGAAGATGCGCGAGATGCGGTCCAAGCTGCGCACTGAGATGAAGAAAGCTGGAAGTGTGGGCGATTCGGTGCTCGCGTACTTTGGCAAAGGAAAGCGACTGAACCCGAAGCCGACGGACTCGCGGAGCTTCACGAATGGTGCACTGCACTCTGGTCGGATCGTTCGCATTCGCACTCCGTACTCTGACGCAAAGTACCCCGTCACTGTTCTGTACGATCGAAGCGACAAGAACGAGGTTCCAGATGCGATGGTAGAGCTTTTCCGCAAGTACAAGGTAAAAGACAAGGCGTCGTGGCTGCGGCTGCCAAAGATGCTCCGCGATGTGTTCCTGATCTATGATGTTGAGTACCGCCACTCGAATGAAACCATCATTGAAGAAGGCATGCTGCGCGAGCACGTCCGAACAATCGACGGAGACCTTGATCTAGTAAAAGTTGAAGAGTGCTGCACTGATTCGAACGTGTTGTTCAAGCCGAACGACTTGGAGGACTGCATCACACGGATGGCGATCAAGACCAGTGGACGGAAGCCGCTGGGGTACTTGAAGATTCCAATCAAGACGGTCTCGCCTCATCGCGTGGTGGACGCCTGGTACCCTCTCGCTCCTGAGAACGAAATGGTTCAGAAAATGCAGCTGGGTCAGATTCGCGTGCAGCTACGACTACATCAAATCAGCCAATTGGTGCGAAGCAAGCACACACCAGCTATTCTCAGCGAACTGAAAGATGCTGCCGCAAAGCAGAACATCCTCCAGCCGCTAGTATCAAACCCGTTGAAGTTCTTCAAAGACGCCGTGTACCCGAGAGCCAAACGCAGCGCCGCTTTACCGAGTGGCGGAGGTGGTGCGGTCTTCACTCGAGAGCGCTCGTTTCTGAAAATCTCGATCCACGAAGCGCGCAAGCTCCAACCTGCGGATTTCATTCAGCGCAACCCATTTGTAAAGATCGTGTTGCTGCGCGAGCAGAACGAGAAAGAAGAATACACGCTGATGAAGGCAGACGTGAAGCCCAAGACAGTGAATCCCAAATGGGTAAACCAGGAATTCATGCTAGGAAAGGATGAGCACAGCACACTCAGTGACAAAAAGGCTGTTCTTCTGCGTGTGCTGGACGAAGACATGGCACTCGGCGAGATCCCGCTCGGTTGCGTCAGAGTTGAGTTTCAACGCGACAAGTCTGGTTTCATCACGGACTTGATGCTTGTCCACGCCGATGCGAACGGATACCCGACCACTCGCGCGCTGAACTTGAATCACCAGAACAAAGTCGAAGTCGAAGCGATGCTTCTCAGCGACGAGAAGCTGCGCCAGAGCAAATTAGCAAAAGCGAAAGGAAACGACCCAGAAGCCGATGGGCGTCTCGGAAAGCTGAAATTCGACGTTGAGTTGATCAGGAACGAGAACTTTGTGGATGCAACCGAGTTGTCCAGCCCGACGAAGATGGGGCAAGCAAAGCATCTCGATACGAAGTACACGGCTGACCTGAGGATCAAAAGTGTTGCTGTCGTTGGAACTGCAGTCACAAAAATGCCCGAAACAGAGTTGTTTGACTGGAAGCAGTTCAACTGCGTGTTCCAGCCTCATGGAGACGGTGGGCAGCGTATTCAGTATGACCCGCACTCGGAAGATCTCACTGTGGGCACCAGAAACAACCTCAGTGATTTACTGCAGCAAAGCAGAATGACTTCGACTGCAACTGCTGATGGCGAGTTGTCTTCCCTGGGATCTACAACTTTGGGCAAGCTCTTGGGACGAACTTACGATGTGTCGAAAGTCGCGTACTTTGACGTTCAAGTCACCTCTGATGCGTTGGGAAAAACGTTTCAGGGCAAATTCGGTCAGAACGGTCTGCTGAAAACCCCAGACATCTGTACTTACTACCAAGCTGAGGTGATCGTTCTGAAGGACAAAGACAACAAGGATCTCGAACTGCGGATGACGGTCGACATCAATTTGATCGGTATCCATCGAACAGAGCGCGTGAAGCGCGTGCTCGTTGAGACCTTTCGCCTCGTGGGCATGCCGTTTGATTCCAAGACGATGAACCTTCATGTCGGCAGTACCACCAGCAGCCAGCTTCACCTATCGAATAGCGCGCAGGCGTTTCTCTGGGAGGTGTTCAAAGTGAACACCTTCCCTGGACGAAATGTCTCACAGGAACTGTTGGCGCAAGTGCATCGTATGAGCCGCTCGACAAAGTTGCACTGGAGGTTCACCCCGCAGTTGCTTTGCTACGTCTTCGAGCACGTGTTTTGCGGCGGTGAAAAGGATGTGCTGTCTTACAGAGACGCCGCTGCGTTGGACATTGTGCTGAATCGGTGGTCGCAGATCCTTTCGCACGTTAGTGAAGCGAAGAACCAATTGACCGGCCACTTGCACGGACAAGAGACGCCTCAGCTCGTGCAGGCGCTGTTCACAAATTGTGACTGGACGGGCTTTGAGTTTGCGCTATCGCATCATGCTTCCAGTGAGAGTTCGAGAAGCCTCTCAAAAGAGAAAGCTGTTCATGGTAACCACGACAAAGAAGGAGAGATACTGTTCCGGCTTGGGGATCGCGTTCACGCCAGTATCCCGTTGTGCAAGCATGCCGGTGTCGCAGTCGACGTTCGCTTGAGGTCGGGTCAGTTCGTGGCAGGGACGATCATCCGCGAGTACGGTGACGATTCGTACGACGTTGCTTTCTGCACAGCCGCGAAAGTTCGTGAAGAGAGCGACGAGTATTTCTCAGACGACGATGAGCTCCCACCATTGATTCTAGAGCAAAATGTGTTTGTGTGTCCGCTTGCCCAGGCAGGAAGCACCGGGAGTGGAGAGTGCAGCCACAGCCACTCGTTGGTGCCTGGTCGCGTCGGCAAGTTCGTCGAACAAGATGAAACGAATCATGCCCAGAACCCGTACCGCATTGTGTATGAAGACGGCAAAGAGCCAAAGGAGGAGTGGATCTCGAGGGTGTGCCTCGATTCCATCTTCTCGAGGACTCTTGGAAGCGACACCCACGCCCAATTGGTGAAAGAAGATTTTGTCCGAGTCCTCGAGAACTCGGATGGAAGTACCGCAACGCTTCCAGGGAGCTCAACAGCATCAGATAAAGCAGCGTCGAGTGTCACCCGAGGAGCTTCACGACCAGCAAAAATCACGAAGAACTATGGCAACGCTCGGTACCGCGTAGGGTACTTGGATGGGCAGCTCCCATCGACGGACTCCCATGTCAGTAGGGATCGCATTCAACCGCTGATGGAGCGTACAACATGCGAAGGCGAGGTCGCTGCGATGTATCTTGTACCATGTACGACTGGTACTGGTACTGCTACTACTACTGCAGCGCCGTCTCTGGTTGTCAACTACGACGTGTTGCTGAGCAATGGTTCACTCGTGGAAGGGATCTGTCGCGAGCAGCTTCGCTCGAAAGAGGAAACGTTTGCGACCGATCAATACCTTCTCGGGTCGGTGTTTACGCCGCAGCTGACAGTTCATGATGATGGAGAAAAGAAACAACCTGTTTGTGATATGGCGAAGAAGCTAAACGCTTTGTGGGGAAACAACCAGGTGGTCAAGGTGTACATGATCCTCTCAAGCCCTGTGTCCAGTATCCAGTTGCGGGATGGCATCACAAACAAACTGATGCAAGCAAAACTCTGGGAACGGAGCGAGAGCAAGCCGCGGTTCGTCGACCAGTGCCACGGATACGTCAAAGGGTCCGATCTTAGCAAGTTTGAGGTGGCCAAGCTTGCCCAGCTGTACGCTGCGTCAGTCACTCAGCGCCGTCACAACAGCCACAGCTCTGGAAATAACCCAGAAGAGGAGTCATTTGATGTCGAGAACTGCGTGTGCCTGCTGCTCGCGCCACAACCGCGAGTCGAGATCCACGGAACGATCTTATTGAGCTCGTCAACCGAGTCAGTTGGCTTGTTCAAGGCTCTTCTCAGTCTCGCGCTGATGCAACCTGCCAGTTTCAATAATTTGCTGCAGAAAGTTGTACGCTCGACGGCGAGTCTGGAGATGCCTTTGAATCGAAAAGAACGCGTGCTGGTGATCGATAAGGTCGAGATCTGCTTTGACAAGAAGCCTGCACGGAATGTGAAGCTAAACGCACTCATGTCGACGTGCGATGGCGAAGTCGTCGATGGCGAAAGTAAGTTCACTTTCAAGCGCGTGCGAACTTCGGTGAAGCATGTAGGCATCCAGGTACATTTCCACCTCGCTGTCCCACATAACAACAGGAGTAGCCTCGCCGCTGCTGTGACTGTGGCATACCAAGATGCAGAGAAAATTCTTAAGAACCTGAGAAGCTGCAGCTCGCTCTACCTAGCAGACCTGGGTTCGCATGACTCGGTTACAGATGCAGTCGGTGCGGGGCAAGGGATCTGGATCCTTGAAAGTGCAAATGCAAATCCAGGCGTCGTGGTCGATCAGGGACGCAAACTGGTCGTCGAGGTCATGAACCGAAAAGCCGAGAAAGGATCGCAGCCGTCGATTTCTTTGGAACTTGTCCCATTGGACGATGCTCGACTCAGGGTCAAGGATGTGTACAGTACAACCTACGAGATTTGTTTGCCAGCTGAGAAGGTTGTGCTGGCAGCCAAGCTGCGACGAGCTCTCGCTCCTTATCAGGGAGCGAAGGTGATTGGTGGACCTCTATTCCATGACAAGGACCATCCAAAGCAGCAGCAGATTCACAAGCTGATGCTGGAAGGGTCGAAGCAAGTTGCACTTGTGCCCCCTTTCTACCAGATCAAGTATACGGAATCAAAGAAGAGCAGTGAGGTCGTATCAATCTCTCAGGACGACATCAAGTTCGACCGAATGGTTGTGCAGATCGTGCAAGTGAGTCAAATGTTTGTCAAGGACAAGGCGGACGGCAGCAGCGGCATCAGAGCTGAGGTTATGCTTGTGTCTCGCGACTTTGAGTCCCAGATCACAAATGACGAGGCTTTGTTGAGGCCTCCGCATGGCGTGGTGTTGACAACGACCGGAGAGATCTGCATCGATATGGCTCGTACCAAGTACCCCGAGAACTCTTCGATGGATCTGGCTCGAGATAAAAAGTCGGGAGGGTGGACCCAAGCGAAGGGTTCGATGAAGAAAGTGGTATTTGGATACCCAGGATTCGATCTCGAACGAGTGGTTGCGGTCAAGATCAAAGTGGTGGACAAGTCGAAGAAAGGATCCGAGGCTGTGATCGGCACCACGTTGATCACTATGGACGACATTGTTCGCAGCGAAGCTTGGACCCAAGATGAATTCACACACCACACTGAAGAGAAGACCCAATCAAAGCAAACAGCAGAAGATGGTGACCCAAACACTCAGATTTTCAGTGTGGAGCGCAAAGAGAACGGTCGCATGGTTGTTGTCGGGAAGATCACGCTCAGTATCGAGCGCACACACCGCATTTTCAAGGACGATCAAGTGCAAGCGAGAAGTTTTGCCACAGAAGAGGATCTATGGATGATTGATCCGTACGAGCTGCTGGTGATGACGCTGAAACATCACGAGGATAAGTTGACGCGCGGACTGCTAGCTGCAGGTCCGCCTGTGCCTAGCGGAGGACGAGTGAAGCTCACAGATCCGAATGAGCAAGAGGTTCAGCTGCAAAAGATCCTGAATGTGGTGATAATCTCCCGGGCTATGAAGAAGATCAACGCGAGGGGAAAACCTGTGTTGAGTACCGACGGTAGCGCTGTGGCAGCGTCATCGAAAGCCTCCGACTCGCATGTAGGAGATCTTGAGATCAAGCACCAGCACAAGCTGCAATCGCCACGCAAAATGGATCAGCTGAAGCACGCTCTCAAGCAGACAAAGAGCATTGTTGAAGGCACCGCCGTTGAACTTGGCATCGTGAGCGTTTCAGAAAGAGTTCCGTGGTCTGCTGATCGCGTGCAGGAGGACAAGCACGCGAAAGGGAACGACTTGGTGGTCGTGCATGCGAATGTGGCAACATCGACAATTCGCCTGCGACGAACAATTCTGAAGCTTTTTGACATGTACAGATACCGCCTGATCCCGACTTTGCAAGAGCTCTACGCACACGATGCAAAAGGCGACGACATTGACGGCGTGGCGGGCGAACGGATGCTGAAGATCTTTGAAGAAGAAGTCGAAGACCTGGACGAAGAAGACCAGATCGTGTACCGGCGAGTGTACCAGCGCTTGCGGCTGCGAAAGATCTGTCAAGTGCTGCACGATATCATGGGCACAACACTGCGCGTGAAAATCATGGACCAGAATCCACATGACCACGATACCATTGGCATGGCGCAGATCCCGTTGCTGGACTTGATTGACCAAGAAGAGCATTTCAACTCGTACAAATTGACAAAGCCGAACCGAGGGCCGTACGCGAATGCTTTGCAGATGGAGACAAGGGCGGAGCTGGGACTAGCTGATATAAAGCATGACTCGAGGAAGCAGGGTAAAGTGCACCTTCGCATTCGCTTGACGTACTCAGAGAGCGCGCTGCTTGAGCAGGCGATCCACGTGTACAAGTTCCTCAAGGCGAAGTACATCATGCAGCACGAAAACGCGCGTCGTCGCATCAACGCGGCTGTGGTACCTGCTCAGCGCCGGCGCTGGATGACGGTGAAGGGCTACCTTGACGAATTGAAGGTGCAATCCACAAAGAAGCTACACTGGGAGCGCACACCGATCCTGCTGAGCTTGGTCTGGGATATCTTTGCCTCGCACAAGAAAGCGATTGGAAAGTCTGGGAGCGACGCCGACGAGAGCGACCAACTTCAGGGGCTTGCGGAGAAAGTGGACGAGTACCGCTCGGCAGTGGTCCTCGTACACAACCGTTGGGCGAACGTGCAGCCAATGCTGGACGAGCTTCTGGTTATCCAAGCTGCACCGCAAATCCACGCTCAGCGCACGCCAGAGCTTTTGGAGAAAATTGAAAGCACGGTCGAGGGACTCGACGTGGTACTCAGTACTGCGTGGCAGCAGGTGTACCAGAAGTGGATGGTGTTGTATACTGCCTTGGAGAAGCTAGTGAAGATGAAGGAGAACAACAAGATCCACTTGGGGGAAGCGCCTCAGTTGCTCAACCTGGTGTCGCAAAAGTGCAGTAAGGGGCTGAACGACCGCCACGCAGACGCTGTCGCCAATGTTCAGTTCCGATGGATGGCGATCACGCAACGCGACGGTCCACTCTGCGAGCTTCGCCTGATGGAGAAGAAAGGGCTCCACTGGCGACGAACGCATGAGCTGGTTTTGCTGCTCAACGAACAGTGCGAGGGATTCGCGGACGTGGACGCCAAGGCACTGGGCATTGTCGAGAGCCGCTGGAAACAGGTCCAAGAGTGGCTCGACGACGTGCTGGAGATGCATCACGACCACAAGATTGACTGCGAGGCCACGCCGTTCATCCTCAAGAAGATGCATTTGCTAGAGCACAAAGTGAACACTATGAACGAGGCCGTCAAGCCTGACAGTGCGTTCTTGCAACAAAGCGGTTCGTCACCAAGCAAGCGGAATCTCACTGCTGGCATGTCTTCAACGTCGATCCGACTGGTTGGGAAAGGCGCAGAGGATAAAAAGCATCTAGGTAGCTCGCCGCCGTTGCCCCCAACCAGCGGTGCAGCTCAATCGTTCATAGTTGGTGTGGACACTAGTGAGATAGACGCTGGCCGCCTCGAGGGTCTCATCGAGTGGTATGCTATCGAAGAAGCGAAATATGAACTCCAGCGCATCCCCCGTCATCGAATCACCACGGATCATGAGCGCAACAACTGGCTCCCGTACTCACGAGACGGGAAGGACACTCGGTTGCTGATCACGCAGGAAGAGATGGCGTTCACTGCGGCGAATGTGCGCGCTGCTCTAGAAGATCGCGGCGTGATTCCAAAGTTTTCCTGCTTCACCGTGGGAAACAATAAGCCATTGAGTGGTGGGAGTGGACCTAGCGCATCGTCGAGCAGTCTGCCGAAAGACTTGCTGGAGGAGATCGACCAACTGGAGCATGCGGTGGAGAACAGACATCTGGACGACGTGCGACACCAAGTGCTCAGCAATCCGGAGCGCTTCGTAGAGCTGTACACCGTGATCGAGAGCTTGGGCAAGACTGACCTGCTCTGGAAGATCAGCCACGTCGTCAACACGAACAAGGAGCTGGAAATTCCAACGAGTTTCACCAAACTGCTGGACGAGATGAAGATACGACAGATCCCGACGAGCGAAATTGAGAACCTCGTGCGCACGCTCACGGTCGTGCTCCAGAAAGAAGAGCTGCTCAAGTTTGGCATCGACGTTCCGTCGACAGCGAATTTCACGACCGTGTTGTCGCTGATGCACCGCCATCAGGTGAAAGACGTGTCGCTCCCACTGCAGACTGCTGCGATCCAAACGCTGTTGCAGGAACGCGGGATGGACCGAAAGGGAGAGTTAATTTTCCTGCGAGGAATGCGCATCGGCACGCAATCTGTCATCTCCGACGACACTACGGTGAACACTGCGTTGAAAGACAACGCGATACCGACCAGTGCTACTCCCGGACTACTCAATACTGGGTTGGGACTGATCGATACGCACATCGAACTACTGAGAAAGTCGCTGCTCTTTGAAGCGCTGCGCAAGCGCAACTCGCTCATCAAGACGTTCCCCGGCGAGACCAAGGTGCTCAGCGAAGAGGACTTGACGGAGTACGCCGAGGTCGACATGAGCGGGGACTACATGACGCTCATCGAGCGATTTCAGCAGCTTTTGATCCACGAGTCGTACACGAAGCGCCTCGCGTCGTACGCTGCGCTTGATCGATGTATGCGTGCACTGTTGCGCGTCTCACGGGATCAGATCGTGACGAAAGAAGACATTGCGATCGCTCTCCATGCGCTGGGCAACAACCTGTACCGCTTGCCTCTCGAAGCGTTCACGCGCGAAGAGCTGGTTGAAGCTGCGAATTGCGGCAAAATCCGAACACCGACAGAGCAAATGCTGAGCCAGTGTCCGAACGGCAAGAACGCGAGTGCCATGGCGTATTACGCGGCGATGAGCTACGCGGCGATGGTGTACCAGGAGATCACAAGTTTCAGCTCCCGTTTCGATCCGACCATGAATCGTTTCCAGGACTCGCTGCCATTTGACGAGAAGAGCAGCATCGATGGACAGGTGATCCCGAGAGATCGAAGTCGACTGGGGTTCAAGGCGTCCATCGTCGATTGGCTTCTTGGATCTGAAGAGACAGCGATGCGTATCCAGCGCCAGCTCGGCGCGTACCACCAGCAACGACTCATATGGGCGTCTGCAGCGTTCACGCTTTGCAACCGCTGGTTCCAGCGCGGCTATGGCTGGTGCGACGACGCGAGCAAGGGTGTCGGCGTCAAAGTACTGCTGAACAAGCTGTTGATCCTTGAAGCTGCGAATAAGATGCACATGGTGAAGACCGAGGCTTTGCTACGCGAAGTAAACGACAAGTGCACCAACTTGCGCGCGAGAGAGAAAGCCGCAAAGGAGATCCTCGAGCAGCGCTACATGCGCAATGTCGAGATGCTCGAAAAGCTCGTGGGCCACGCGGAGAAATGTATCAACAACCGCAAACTGCATAGCGAAGAGACACCAGCACTGTTGCATGCGATTGAGCAAGTGTGCGTCGTGCCGAATGGACTGAACGCAAGACACATGGAAGCGTACCACGTGGTGACATCGCACTGGATCCCGCATCGTGCGCGCCTCGACGAGCTCGTCAAGATGCACAAGGAAGGCACGTTCAGTATCCACCGCACGCCCGAGTTGCTGAGCGCGATGGAGTTCCACACGGAAGGTATCGCTGGCTCGAGCGAGCTCGACGAAGAAAGCATCTATGCGATGGTGACTGAGGGCGGTGATACAATGGGCAACCAGCAGGAAATGCTGGAAAAGAAGATTGATGAGATCCGACGAGGGCAGCGCAAGGTGCCGTCGTCGCTGCACCTGGACCTTGAAGATCCCGGTTCAGCTTGCGTGTCAGCGGCTGAAGCTGAAGCAGACGCTGGGAGCGAAGACTGGAAGTCGCTGTCGCCGTCGAAGAGATTGGTGCACGCGCTTTCACCTCGTGAGAAGCACACGAGCTGGAAAGTAACCAACGAGCCTGGGAGCTCGAAGACCGCCAGCGTCATGCAAGATACGAAAGTGACGTCTGTAGGCGGTCTGAGCAGTCCCCGACGCAAGTCGTCGCTGGGCGAAGAGCTTAAGGAGATGCTCCGGTCCCCGTCCAAATGGCTGCTGGCGTCGGCTGAACCAGCAGAACGCATCCGCCCCGAGGTCTTCTTCCCCCAGCTCGTGAGCCACGACCCGAGTTTCATTCCACCCCCGTCGTCGTCGTCATCGTCGTCAAAAGAGTGACTTTGAGCTTTGTAGTATATAGTTGCACACACATACATACATAATGCATAGTTTGCATTCTGCCTTGGTATACCCAAGTCCTTCCACACCTTCGTACACAGTAGAAAACTGGTTCTCAGTTCAACCAACAATGCTGAATAGTGTGTGTCTGTATATTATAGTTCATGGGGGGGAGGGGGGAGGAGATCCTAGCTCTATGGTGATGATGGCGTTGCTGTTGACCAGAGTCATCAGTGAGCTCTACGATTATACTTTCTGGACCCGTAGCTCCTGGTTGAGGAAGTAGCCCGCTTTATGCAGGTACGTCGGCGGCAGCTCGATCATGCGGTTCTGATTCAGCACCTGAACATTGCGCAACCACAGAGTTAGTTCATCATTCAAGCTAGGTACCAGATATGAAGTGGTGGTTATAAGAAGAGATAGATGCAAAACGTACCTTGTTCGAGTACAACTCAAAGTCTTCCTCGGTCATGGGGCCGTAGAGCAGGCTCCATTTCCCGTCGAGCAGTACAAAGTAATAGCGCTCGTTCTCGCCGTGCTCGTACCAACCTTCCTCACCCTGGGTCGTGCCGGGACACGCGTTCAGGATCCCGCTCGAGCTCTTGTGCGACCTCTCGGTCTTCTTGCCGCCGCCGAGTAGCGAGCGCATTTTCTCGCCGATCTGCTTGCCCAGGTTCGTCTTGGCCTTCTGCGCCGCGACGGTCGACTCGACGCGGCTCTCGTCGTCTTTCTTCGATCGAGAGCTCTTCGTCTTGCTGTCGTCGTTCTTTGAAGAAGCCGACGCGCCGTTCGCTGTACTACTTGCTGCTGTTTTCTTGCTTTCCTGCTCGGGTGTGTGGTCCGAGATCACCTCCGAGCTTTGAGACGATGCCCTGTTGTCATTGCCATTGCTCTGGACGTCGAGTTTCGCCACTCCCTTCTCGACCCTGCTGCTATTAGTGACTGCTATTCCAGCGGTGTAGGACTCTTTTTCTCTGTCCTTGCCAGATTTACCACTACCACCGCCGCTGCCGCGGGGCGCGCTCTCAGCATCCAGATGCTTCTTGTCGCTGCGTCGGGATGGCCGCGGCATCGAGTCGATGTCCTCTGCGTCCGAGCCGCCGCTGCCACGACCCCCTCGGTGGCGGCTTCGGTGACGCGCCTTGCGCTTGTCGCCCGTGTTGTAGCCGTCTTCGTCGCTCGAGCTCGCCTTGTGGTGACGATGGCGTCGGTGGCGACGCGAATGGTACCCAGAGTCCGAGCTGCTATAGTAGCTCGATGACGACTCGCTGTCGCTGTCTGCGCTACCACGACCGCGTCCACGACGACGGCTGCGATGACGTCGGTTCCCTTTCCTGTGACGCGATCCTTCATCGTCGCTCTCACTCGAGGCGTCGCTGCTGTCGTGGTGGTGGCGCTTCTTCTTGTGCTGCCTCTTGGCTTTCCTGCGCTCCGTGCCGTCGCCTGCTCCTTGCTTCGTCTTCTTCAGTGTGGTGTCTAACACTGCATCTTCGCCCTCACCGTCGTGGCGGTGGTGGTGGTGCTTGCTGGACTTACTGTTCTCTTTGTGGCTCTTCTTCTTGCTCTTGCGCGGCGAGGGCTCACCTTCGTCACCCGTCGCAGCAGCACCTCCAGCGTCATGATTATCGCCTCCTCCTTTCCTCGGAGACCGAGCAGCCACAAGCGCGCTCGAGCCCTCGGGGTCGCTACCGGCGTCCACAAGCTTCTTGTCCTTGTGGTGGCGCTTCTCCTTCTTTTTCTTGCGCTTCTCGGCGCGCTGGTTCTCCTCGCCAGTGTCAGCATCCTCGGTCGCTGCACCACCGCCACCGCCATTGCTCTCGTCGAAGAACTCGAGGTATGACGACGGCACGTAACCTACTTCATCCGCAAACTCGCACTTGAGGTACCCTGTGCGCTTGGTCGAGAGTACGCGTACGACGTCACCAGCTTTTAAGCTGAGCTCTTCGTCGCCCGAGGCCTTGCGGTCACGCACCACGCGAGCGAGCAAACCTCCGCTAGCCCCGCCACTACCTCCATTGCCAGACCCCTCGTCACTTCCGCGACCTTTTCTCGCGGTACTGCGGCCACTGCCGCCCGACGGCTTGCTCGTCGACGGAGGCGAGGCGCGCGCAGTCATACTCCCACTGTTGCCGTCAGTGGTGTTGTCTGCATAAGACGTCATAGCGTTGCCGCCACCGCCCATAGGCGTGTTCGAGTACGCGTCGATCGAGTCATTCGTGAGCCCCTTGATCTGCCGTACCGCCTGCTTGGGCTTGGTCGACAGCGCCGGCAGCATGACGACAACCTACTCGATCGCTTCGGGCTCTTCACGCGGCGTGACGACAATTTCCTTGTTACTAGAGCTTGATAAGTCCGGTCAGCGGGTTTCACACACACACACGCACACGCAGGCAAACAAGAGGGGTGTATCGATCTCAGAGAAGAGCTCGGTCTCTTGTCGCTCGAGCTATTCTCAGCCTCAGTTGGAACATAAGACCCATGGCTGTTACTCAAAGACCTCAGAATAGCGTGGCTTTCGAAAGAGAGGTGCTGTGGCCTCTGGAGCTGATTGAGATAGCTAGCGCATTAGCTCAAAGAAAAAGCCAGCAGCAACTAGCTCAATTCACCCGATATATATATAACGAGATACCCGGTCGCCGTCTGCACCGAGCAATGCGAGCCAATACGGGGTCAGGATGAGTTCGTATCAGTTCTTTTCAATTAATCACCGCGACCAACTCTACTAGGCTCGGGATGACACGCACGCAGCTGCTGCACTTCGTTTTGGACCAACGTGCCTACTTTCGCCTAGTTCTCCGTTCAAAATACTCGACATCGTTCAGGTAGGTCCCAAAATTCGCGGTGTGATTTCAACACGTCATCTTGCCATGCTGCTCCAGAAGCGACACCAACGTGCCTTTCTTGTGGAGCGCCTTCAGATCCGAGTTGCCGCGGATGAAGATGTTCGGCACCGTGCGTTGCCCTTCACACACACGAGAAAGAAACATAGCCCGCATGCGCTTTGTGTGAGTTTGTGTGTTCTCATCGGAATCCTAACCCAATAATCCCTGCGCCGCCACGCTCTCAAGTACTACATTAATACAAAGAGAGTACCAAGCTCGTATAGCCCTTACCCGTGATCTCAGCCAGCGCGTCCTGGAGCTCGTCGCCGTTCTCGAGCTGGTCCAGCTCGACGAGCAGAAAGTTGACCTCCATCTCCTGGAGCAGCTTCTTGGTTTCAGCGCAGTACGGGCAGTAGCTCTTGGAGTACACCACGACCTTGTTGCTGTCGATCTGGCTCTGGACGATCGCCCTCGCGCTGCTCTTCTCGCTCATGCTTGCTCTGTGATCCCCCTGTTTCAAGTCTTTGGCCATTCAGGAACTGAAGCTGGTTGGCGCAGGAACGACTGGCCATTGTCACAGTTGAAGCAGTTGTGTGCAGCACCATCACCAGCAACGGATACAACCCAAAACAAAGCCATTTCGTTGTTTTGGGCTGCGTCAGTCTCCAGGAGCGCAATGATAATTGGCCAAAGCGAATTGCTTCGAATGGACGATCCTAAAAGTACCAGTAATCGACCGGTGTTGAGATCATGTCTTCAAGGCACTATCACGACAGGTGCATGTGGCACTTGCTCGTGGCCATCTACATTATGTTCTCGTCCGACTTGCGCTGCTCGATTGCGAGTTCCTTGGTCAGTTTGTAGACACTCGCGGCCGCGTCTTTGTTCATGCTCTGGTCGAACCGGAGGAGCTCGTACGCGTTGAGCGCATTCTCGCGCGTCAAGTAGGTTCTGATCGGGACCGACTGCTCCTTGATGTTCACGTTGCAGAATCACTTTTTGTTTTGCACTACCAGTCTCGCTATCGACTCCTTAGAGGCTCGAGATGCTTGCTGGTCTGTCGAACTCTAGCGAGCGAAAGAATTGCTGTGCTGGGTTGGCGTCTGCGGTTTCCACACTTGTGACGCGCTCACATGGTAACTGCTGTGGTGTGTCACTGACTTTACTGCACTCGTTGTTACATTCTGTGTCAGATTGCGAAGGCTCTCCTCGCTGCTGCCGCTCGAGGCGTGATAGAGGGAGTCATTACGGACCGCCAGCTACTCGCTGGTTCCAGACCTCATGGCTGCCGGGATCGAGCGCAAGCGCGTTGCCAACCGCGCTCCGATTTTCATACATGGAGGTTAGGGTTGCGCCAAATCAAGAAATTTAACTTTCAATAAATTAAATTTTAGCTTTTGGCCATTGGTGTAAATGGAAATGCTGGCTTTGGTTTTGCCAATCAATCATCAATCAGCTCAGTTCAATATAATGGCGATGAAGAAGCCACGTCCGAATGGCAGCATCAACGGCAGTGGCGCTGTTGCTGCTACTGCTGCTGCTGACAGCAGTGACGGCCGCGCGCTCAGGTTCCGCGCGTCGTGCGTGCGCTCAGGCGACGTGGTGGTGCTGGGCATGCAGGTGGACGCGCGCATCAACTGCGCCGGTATGGCGCTCTTCCGCGTGTTCCAGGGCCACGTGGAGCTATTGGGTTTCCAGCCGGCGCTGGGCACGTACTACTCGCTCTACTCGCCCAAGTGGAACAACCTCATGGTGATTGAGGGCCGCACAAACGAGAACACGCGCTCGGAAGTCACCAAGCAGCTGCTGGACGCCGCGTACCAGGCGCCGTTCCGCGATGCGAACAAGACGCTGTTGGCGCTCTCGGAACCCTCGGTGGTGCGTGTGCGACCCGTGGAGATGGACGACGAGCACGCGGCTGATGCGCTCGCGGAAGAGATGGCCGAGGACTTTCCCATTGTGCTGATCTTTTGCGCGATCCCCGTGACGTATGGCAACGTCACGTGCTTCTATGAGAGTAACCGTTCGGCTGAGAAGGACGCGAACACTTTGGTGCTCCCAGGTTTCAAGATCATCGTGCCCAAGGAGGACCAGCTGGACCTCAAAGCGGCAACTGGTGACGCGGATGACTCGGTCGTGCCGTCCAACCCGAGCGAGTTGCAATACCACGACTGGAAGACTCCGGGACGCGTGCTCTCGGAGCTCACATACGTAGACTCGTTCCGGACGATCAAGATCACACGGCCCTGGAAGTCGACGGTAGACGCGATCGAGACGAGTCTGCTGACCACGGGCAACCCAATGCAGAGCATCATCGTGTGCGGCGCCAAGGGCGTAGGCAAGTCCACGTTCTGCCGGTACCTCGTGAACCGCCTGCTGTCGCACTACGGAATGGTCGCATTCCTGGACACGGACCTGGGCCAGTCGGAGCTCACGCCGCCGGGCCTTGTGTCGCTGCATGCGCTCGTGTCACCCGTGCTGGGACCGGGCTTCACGCACATGAAGATGCCCCTGCGCTCGTTTTTCTGCGGTGGCACGAACCCGAGCAACGACCCTCTCTACTATATGCAGGCGGTGAAGAGTTTGCTGCGGCTCTACGAAGCCAAGTGGGGCATCCACGCAGGAAGCAACAGCAACAAGAAATCGCACGTGCCGCTGGTGATCAACACGGACGGGTGGATCAAGAGCATGGGCCACGACCTGCTCTGTTCCGTGATCCAGGAGGCTAACCCAGACCACGTCGTGCAGCTCCTCGCGACGACCAAGAGTAAGCAGTTCACGGTCCCATCAAGCGGCAAGTGGAAGATCCATGGCGTGGAGCCCTGGGATCCCGTGGGCGTGACGCAGCCGCCGCGGTCCTCGAAGGATATGCGGCTGTACCGCTGGCACCAGTACTTTCTGTCGCAGAGCGCGTGCGACCTCGCGCGGCCGCAGCTGCAGAACCTACACGTGCTCTCGGAGAAGAACCGCGTGGACGACCATATTGCGCGTGCGTACGCCGGTGTGACGCCGTTTGCCGTGTCATTCGATCAAGTGGACATTGGCTTTGCCGGGAGCTCCGTGCCGTCGAGCCAGCTGCTCTACTCGCTCAACGGCAGCATCGTCGGGCTGTGCATCAACCCAAGACGTCCTCCTGTTGCAAAATTAACTGAAGAACAGCGCCATGCTGACTACGAACAAGATGAAGGCTCAGGAGAATTGCCGCCTCCACCGCCGTCAGAGGATACGGAAGAAGAGCAGCTCGATAGTGAAGTAGACGAAGGCTCAGCAGGTTTACCACCACCACCACAGCCAGTCTCAGAAGCTCGTGCGGGACCACCTCGGATACTGGTAAAGCCGGCGCATGCTCCGTGTCTGGGCGTGGGCTTGATCCGCGCGGTCGACGTCCAGAGGCGCCTGCTCTTCATCCTCAGCCCACTGCCCCTTCGGGTGATCGAACGCGTGAACCTGCTGGTGCGCGGCAACTTCCCGCTGGCATCGCTCGTCGTGGACGTGAACGACCCGGTGCAGGCGCCGTACGTGGTCACGGACGTGCTCACGGCTGAGGGCACAGGTGCCGCAGCGATGCAGAGCCGCAACAACATCAAGCGCAAGCGGGACGACAAGAGCAGCGGTGGTGGCAAGTGATAGAAGATTGAATAGATTTGTATTTTGCATTGACGAACTATATAGATCCTGTGTTTTATATACTAATGGCGCAGACCTGGTGCTGCTTGCTATCTTGATAGAGCTTGGTGCACGCGTCGCTGTCTTCGTGGGTTGAGTCTTCCTCATTGGTCCACATGTCGTACGAGCCAACGCCACGGTTGTTGATATTGCTCCTGACGCCAAAGTAGCTCTTCGATGCAAGATCCTCGAGTGGCTCCGATACTTTGCGCCAGATATTCCTGATCCTGTCCGCAAGAACAGCAGCAACCAAGCCGGTATTCTGTTCACGCATTGCTCTCGGCTGTGAGTCATCTGAGCGGGCTCTTCGCACTCGCTTGGGCCTCGTGGTCTCAGCAGCAACGCCGACAGGTTCTTGATGCGCTTCAAAGCGGAGTTTTTGAGAGGATGCAGACGCTGCGAATTGGTGCAACTGCAGCAGCCAAAGTGGCACGGGCGCCGCGATGCTGAACAAGATCATGTGGTCTGCAGGCACGAACGCGAGCAGTGCAGCCATGCCCGCCGTGACGACGATCAGCGCTGCCAGCAGCAGGATCAGCGGCAGCGAAGTGTTCATTCTGTAGTTAAATTGGATGGGATTGGAGTGTGGCGCCTTGGCTGGGCTTTCTTTCATCTTATGAAGGAGGATCATGTCGGGTGCTGGAGAAATATGGAAAGATCGCGTCCCGTGTCTGATCCTGTACCCATAATGGATTTGCAATGGCACAAGTCACTAGTCAGTGGTGGATGGATGGGAAACGAAGTCATCGCAATGGGGAAGCATTGGACATGGGATGGTGGGGCTATTCTATTCATCTGCTTGTTTGTTGGTGCTTGAGTTGCTGTCGCCAGTCTGCTTGACCGACCATCAGTCGTTCCTTCGCATCCCTCTCTCTCTCTCTCTCTCATACCTTCTTTTCTCCCAGGTACTTATCTACCTGAAAGCGGAAAACTAGACAGCGTTTTTGTTTATTCGCGGAACGAAAAGTCCTTGTCCATGGCTTGCGAGTGCGGTGTCGAGATCGCCCCCATGTGGTAGTCCCCACAAGAGACCCTGCCATCCCATCATGCAAGTACAACATCAAGGTTAGTCATCAACTATCATCAATTCTCATATCCGACAGGTAAGGAATGAATAGAATAATACGTACGAGACGATGTTGATGTTGGCGAGCGACTGGATCTGCATCGGTTGCAGCTGGTTCTTGCGGTCGCCGTGGCCGAGGCAGTTCGAGCTGCCCTTGCCGAACGTGAACACCTTGCCGTCCTCCGAGAGCGCGACCGTATACACGCGACCGCACGCGACCTGCACAATCTTCTCGCCCTCAAGCGCCGTCATCTCGTGCGGCTCGAGCCAAAGCTTGGAGCCCCACATGTACATGCGGCCGTCGTCCGTGACCGCGGCCGCGTGGTCGTAGCCCGCCGCGAACTGCTTGATGCTCACGCCGTTGAAGCCCTCGACGAGCGTCGGGATCGCCTCCATGTTGTAGTGGTCCATCGTCAAGCCGCCACCCACACCGAGCTGGTTGTCTACATAATGAGTGATACAAGGACATGGTGAGCTAGTCTTACATGCATTCTTTATGGTTCATCAGATTGCGCAGCTACTTACGGCTATTGCCGCCCCAGCCGTAGAGCTCGCCGTTGTCCGTGAGCGCGAACGTGAAGTCGCGACCGGCGGAGATCGACACGACGTTTTCGTCTGCAAAGAACTCGATCGGCTCCGGCACTTCGAACGTGTCGGTCTCGCCGTTGCCCAGACGTCCGTACTCGCCGTTGCCCCACGCCCAGATCTCGCCGTCCTTGGACAGCGCGACCGTGTGGAACTCGCCACATTCGACAGATGCGATGGGCACACCCTGGTCCACGAGCGAACGCAGAAGACGAGGCGTTGGCTCGTCCTTGCCGCCGGCGTGACCGAGTCCACCTGCGCCCTTCATGGTCGAGCCGCCCCAGCCCCACGAGTACATCTTGCCGTCCTTGTCGACCGCCGCCGTGTAGTAGTCGCCGCAGGAGATGTCGACGATCTCGATGCCCTCGAAGGCTTCCATGAGGTGTGGGAGGGACTCAAAGTCGCCCGTACCTGGACCCAGGCCGAGCTTGTTGTATTCGTTCGAGCCCCACATGTACACCCGGCCCTTATCATCGACTGTTCAAAGTAGATACACCACATAGTGAGCACCATATTACGTAGCGAGCCACAAAGAGCACCATATTCCATAGTCTCAGCAATGCATTCAACTCACTCGCTGCGCTGTGCGTGGCGCCAAACTCGAGCTTGACGATGCTCTTGCCTTCGAACGCTTCCACAAGCTTCGGCGACAGCTCCTCGTACGCATTGCGCATGCCCGACTTGACGAACGCGCCATGGCCGAGCTGACCGAGCGACCCAGAGCCCCATATGTACACTACAGATAGATAGCACATCAACCAACCAACAAAGGCAAACGCGTTAGACGACCAATCATCCTGCTAGCATCAAAGTGAGCTCTTCATTTTCCCATCCAGCTTCACATCCGAGCAACAACAGAGCGTGGCTCATCAACACACAAATGCAGAGAAAGGGACATACCGCTGGACTGCGTGGAGAAGCGCGCTTGAGAGAGGATGCTGCGCACAGCATTGAACTTTCTGGCGCTCGCAGAGGACGCGCCCGCCGCCGCGCGGATCGCGCGCATGATCAGCACCATTCTCACCCGCTTGTCTTCGCGAGTTCTTTGTCGCTCACGAAAAGTGGTTGGGTGATCCTGCGAGCATGCCGCTTCAAGCGACCTTCGCGCAACCCTCTCGAAGTACACATTTCCACCCAATCAAACGCCGCGAAGAATACTTTAGTGGCAGCTGAATTCGTTTTAGTGACTACTCTCTTGGATTACAACACAGCTGAAAAATGATCACCACGGGCAACGCGAAGGGCCACGATGAGCTCGGACGCGAGGTGCTCTACAGCTCCCAGGGCCAGCAGGTGATGATGCAGTGGGAGAAGCGGTACATGCACCAGTGTGCCGACGCGCTGCGCATTCAACGCAGCGATCGCGTGCTCGAGATCGGCTTTGGACTCGCGTACTCGGCGACGCGCATTCAGAGCTTCCACCCGAAGCGCCACGTGATTATCGAGTGCGACGCCGCGGTCATCAGAGACGCCGAGAAATTTGTGATTGAGCATAACGGCGACGTGGAGGTCTTGCGCGGCACATGGCAGTTGATCCTCCCAGCGCTCACTGAGCAGTTTGACTGTGTATTCTTCGACGACTACCCGCTACCGGAGCTGGAGCACCAGGGCGTCACGCAGAACCAGACGCGCACGCTCAGATCGCGATCTCGCTGGCACGACTTTCTCGACGCTGTGCTGCCGCATGTGGCGATCGGCGGACGCATCACGGGGTATTTAGCTCGAGACATCGATCTGCAGCGCCGAGGATGTAGCGTTGAGATCACGCAGGTGCACGTTGAAGCCTCCGAGAACTGCGAGTACTTCCCACACAAGACAGCACTGGTGCCGGTGATCACAGTGGTGGAGCAAGGTGCTGCTGCTGCTACTGGCTGTGGCGACAATACTGGTGTTGGTGCACTTTGTGGCGGAGATCCGCCATCGCTGATTGCAATTCAGACCTCTGCCAAGTTGCTTCGACGCATCATTCGAAGTAACATGACCCCACTCAGCTCTTCTGAATCAAGGCATGTGGACAAATCTCAAGTGACATCCTCACAAAGACGACGCTTTGCGGACATTCGAAAGTGTCTACAAGAGCAAACACTATTGGACGCTGATTTTGAATCACCCTCCACACTGCCGCAGTCGATTAGCATGACCTGCCAGCGACATGCTGGCGACATCGGCCCAAAAATACAGGCGATTGGCATGAGTTCACCAGCACCAATTCAGCTCATCAAACAGCAGCATGCCTTGGAGGAGACCATGAGCAATAGTGGTGATACGCAGAGCGACGCATCCAGCAGTGGTGACCGAGACGCCCGGAAGCGCTACCTGGCGGCGCTGCGCCAGAAGAAAGCCGCATCAAAAGCAACAAGACAGCCACCAGCCCCAGCCCCACCAGCCACTCCACATAATAACAAGTGATGAGCAAAGCACGCTGCGTCACGCTATAGGCTTGCACCAAAACGTCAGCATTGTAAACCGCAGGGAAGGAAGGAGCGCTTCACTTTTATCCAGGTCAGGTTGGTCACCTTGGTCTCAAGGTCACCACCATTCTTGCAGTTTCCGAATAGTGCCTTCTAGGAGGTACTGCACTGGAATCGATCGTGCCGTGCGTTTCGTATTTAAGCGAGTGCATCGTCTTTTTTTCAAACAGCTTCCAATGCAAACACGACGCGCGAACCAAAAGCATGGGTGACGCGGACGAGACGCAATGGAGCCACCCGGCCGTGCAGCCGCAGGATGTCGCGGAGATACTCGCGGCGCCGCCACCAATGCTTTTGCACCCAGTCAGCAGCAGCTATATCGCGAGCAGGAGCAGTGCCTCAACGTAATCCTCAGACCCACGCCCAAGCACAGTCGAAACTCGGTGCATTAGCGGAGACGAAGATCCTCCAAACCAGCGCCGCAACAAACACGACGACC
>JALBZZ010000020.1:0-115575 GCA_038051095.1 Globisporangium irregulare
CGCTGGTACACATGGATACTGAGAAAAATCGTCTCCATAGATCTCCTTCATAAGCTGCTTAAGTGCGTTGACGCAGTTCATATACGCGGCCGAGATCCCAAGCTTCTCTGCCTTACGCTGGAGCATGACTGGCGAGATGCTTCTCTGGTCGAACTGCTGGAAATAGTCTCGCAGGTCAGTATTCTTCACTAGGTACTTAGCAGTACAAAATCGATTCTTCATTTGGCTTGACAAGTCTGCCTCACACGAATGTGCAATCAGCTTGGGTGGTCGTCCGAATGAAGATGCAAACGCGAATTGGTTTGCGTAGTTATCGTAGGTTCCACGTGAGCCTTCGTCTTGTTCGATGACGTATTCGTCGCCGGGAGCGATCAGCCTTGCGTTTCCTTCCTTTGGGTCCATTTTGGAAATGCCATTGAACAATTTGGGTAGATCGCAGCGCTTGCCTTAGCTTCCCCTGTGGCGCTACTGCTACCATGACACTCGTGACTTCTGTTGTGACAACAGCATTCCACGCGATTGGGAAAGTTTCACGTGTGGAATTTTCTAAATCATACCAACACACTTTATGTGAGATCATCACTAGTCGTCCATTGTGGAATATTCTTGCTTTGAGATCCGCAGTCTCACAGCGTGGAATATTTTCGAGCCTGTTCAATGAGGCGCCTTTGTTCCTTCAAGTAGAATTTTCGCGCTCCATTGCAAAGAATCTTCCACTCAAATGAATGTCAACAGACACCAAAGCGGGCACGAGGATGCAAAATATACTACATGATGGGGACACCATTGACTTCATCAAGTGATACATCAATCTGTATTTTATCTGTGCAAACAATCGTAATTTACCACATGAGTGATAAGTTCCGTAGCATATCAATTTTACAAAAATAAATTGTAATTTATCAAAATAGATTACAAAAGGGCAGATTTTTATTTATGGGTCTGAGAGGGGCATTTTTTTATTTCCCTCAAAAGAAATGAAACGCACAATAAATGTTACATATACTGACCCCACACAAAATATTCTACCAATTAACACTTAAAGGGTAAGACATAGATTTATTTAGAATCATAATATATGCTGTACAATGAAAACCTCTCAAAATAAAATCAGTTCGCTCCACTTAAAGCCGACAGTTGCCAAAGATGGGTTGTAGCATAGGTTCATTTCATGATGGCCAAAAATCACCTTTCCAAATCATGCAGCGCTGAAAAGCTCATTTCCCAAACCGCCTCCAACTCATGAAGTCGCTCTCGATCGCCTTGGCTGCCGCCTGCTGCGTGCTCGCCGCCTCGGATGTCTGCTCCGCGTCGTCCCTCCCGCAAGCGCACCTCCAGTTTCACCAGCATAGCCATCACCACAAGCAGCAGCAGCAGCACACGTCGCAGGTCAAGCATGTGTTCCACGTCCAGGCGCGCAAGTCGCTCTTCGACCACGCACTCCAGCACGCGCGCGAGGAGAATGGCGTCGCACTTGACGTTTGGAGCGTGCGCGCTGCCGCTGACAGCGCGAATGAAAAGGACCCGATGCTCGACGCCAAACTGTACGCGACACCGGCGTCCATGAAGGCGTTCCAACGCAGCAGCAGCAGTGCTTCTTCGGTGCGGACGACGAGTACGAAGATCCAGTCGAGTGACGACAGCGTATCAACCACAGCACGCTCGACTGGTCACGTGAAGATCCACATCTCAAAGTACAAAAAGCACGCCAAGGACATGACCATCGACAACCTGGACGCAGAGGACGGCGACTGGACAACGGAATACGAAGAGATCGATCGACTGGAGAAGGCGCGCATCACCAAGGACCGCGAGGAAGTGGCCGCGTGCCTGAACAGGACCGTCGGGTTCCTGGACGAACTCAAGACGAAGACGATGGAGAAGGGCGATTCGTACACCAAGAGCGTGTTTTTCGACTGTTTCCGTCCGCATGACCAGGTTTTCGCGTTCCTCGATGTGTTGACAGAGCAGAACAGCGCGATCATGGCCAAGTTGTCCAACATCTCGCACACGTACGAAGGACGAGCGATCCCAGCGTATCGGCTCTCGACTACAAAGAGCAGCGGCAGGACCGAGACCCCAAAGAAAGCGCTGTACGTCCAGGCACTGATCCACGCGCGCGAGTGGCAGGCGGGTTCGTCGACATTCTTCACGATCGCGAAGCTCGTCGACGAGCTCCGCAAGGGCAGCAAGCACATCAAGGCCGTCTTTGACGAGTTCGACTGGTACTTCGTACCGATCGTCAACATCGACGGGTACATCTACTCGGCGACCGTGGACCGGTACTGGCGCACGAGCCGCGACCTCGTGGACAAGAACGGCAGCTACGTCCCGGGCGTGGACCTGAACCGCAACTTTGGACCGGACGAGTACTTCAACATCAAGCCCGAGCTCGTGGACGACGAGACGAATCCCGGTGCGCATCCGCTCAGCGAGCCGTCGACCGCGGGGATCTTCCGGTTCCTCAAAGACATGGAGAACCTCAGTGGCATCGTGGACATGCACACTTTTGGAGGTGATGTGCTCCGTCCATTCAGCAACCACCCGGGCGAGGCGCCGGCGCCCTTCGGACCGCAGTTGAAGAAGCTGGGCGATGGCGTCGCTGAAGCTATGTCCACGCACACAAAGACGCCGTACAACAGCAAGACCGGCGCGTACCTGTACGAAGCCTACGGCTGCTTTGACGACGGTATGTACCTGGAGTTCAACTACACGGTGCCAGCGATCACGGTGGAGGTGGAGGGCGAGGACTTCATTGTCCCCCAGAGCACGATCCGTCCCGTGGGGAAGCACATTTACCACGGACTGCTGCGCTTTGCACAAGAAGCGTCGAGCTACCGAGAGATGGTGGACAATCTCAAGACTGTCGCCGATGCTGCTGCTGCTGATGAAAGTGAAGATGCTGAGGATGAGTCTGAGTACGGTGACGGTAGCGAATACGACAGTGCGAGCGGCAGTGGCGAGGGCACTGAGAGCGGCAGCGAATAGACTTTTTTGAAGATTGACTGATGCGGTGCTGGACATGATGCTATAGGATACAGCCACAGTCATAACAATGGCGTGAGCATCGCACCGTGATGGCCATCAAGGAACATTTTGATTCCACAAATACACGAAACCTGCAAATAGTCTCGTATTGTTCTGCTCACAGCTCAGAGCCATTGACATCGACACTCATTATTATCGTCACAAGAGACCAGGAGCAAGCAAGCGAACAAGCAAACAACCGAGCAAGCAGCATGCGCGTGAAAGTGCGGATCGCCCCCGAGAAAACGTGGATCTCAGTGCTGCCCGAGAGCCTCAAGTATGAGTTCTCCATGGACGAGCTGGAGCAGATGAAAAAGCAGGTACGAAGAAACCCCGCAGAGCAACAGAGCAACACTACTCGTCTTTCTGTGGATGATCTGACGCATCTTGCTTGCGATTGCTCCAGTTTTCGGATTTCGATACCAGTGGTGATGGGAGCATCGCGGCGTCGGAGCTGATCGTGTTGATGAAGTCCATGGGGATTGAGACCTCGGTTGACGAGGTACGATGCCGATTTGTTCATTCATTCGTGGCAAACGGCTCTTGATAACACTAGCCGGCATATTTACTTGTATTCTTGCGTGCATTCGAGCAGGTGCAGAAGCTGATTGACAAAGTGGACGATAACCACTCGGGCGAGTTGGAGTATCCAGAATTCGTCAGGGTGAGTGATCTGATCGCTGATATACTATGACAAGCTTGTTGCTGTCGTGTATTGATCTTCTGTTACTCTTTAGCTCATCAGCGAATTTCGACGTGGGAATGGCGACAAGCTCGCGACGTTCATCCAGTACTCCAAGCTGGCGCTGGAGATCCGGCAGGAGCTGCTCGACCTGGAAGCGCACCCGACTCCGCTCTCCAAGGCGCTTGCTGTGAAAGGTACGAAACGCAATTCTTTATTCATATGAACAACCTCTCCAGTGCAATGCAGTGCTCAACACGGGATGCGGGTATGATCATGACTGTTCAGAGAACGCTTGGGAGTGGAAGATTTACATTCGAGGACCGCCTGAAACACCGTACGAAGGCGCCGACTTCCAGTTTCACGTTCGGTGGGAACCTTTTTCGTTCAATATTGATTGAGCCTTTTTCGTAAATAACCAACAGTAGATGTGCAGGTTCGGCTACGACTACCCGTACGAGCCTCCCGTGCTGAGCTGCCTCACGCGGATCTACCACCCCAACTTTGTTCCAGTTGAGTAGCTGTAGCTCTCTGCATGTCGTCGCTGTTTCTGGACCCAGCGGCAAAAGTGACACAAGCCTCGTGTTCTCCATTTCGTATTGTAGCTCCTGAACGGATCCATGTCGCTCTATGGCTTGATGGACCAATGGGAGTCCGAGTGGCGAATGCGCACACTCATTGAGCGTGTGGAAGCGCTACTCGCCAGCCCAGACGTGGATCTCATGAGCGCGTTCTACGACGAGACCCTGCAGATGCAAGCGCTGGCCGCGAGGACGCACGCCGCGAATGGGTCGCCAAAGAAAGGGCTGCGCCAGCCACGAGACGTTACGATGGAGTGCATCGACAGCTTCCTCACAGACCCCGAGCGCTTTGCGCAGATTGCACGAGAGCTCACTGCAGCGGTGGTGGCATGTGCCCACGAATGATCGATCGGCTTGTCAACTTCGTAATTATTGATGGAAACACGACTACATCTGTTGTGTTACTTCGAACATGCCTTCAATAGTAGACCCTAGAGTAAACTATGTCGGCCATTTTTCTTTTCACGACCATCACTCTTGTTGATCTATTTCCTCTTAGACCGTGGCTGAGAACCCAGACAAACCTGATAGAAACGCTATGAAGAAGGTGGCTGAGCCGATTTTAAGCGGGAGGGTCCCTTTTCGCGCCAAAAAAGGTGCTCAAATCAACCCCGTTTCATTTTGCGGTCATTTTCACCAGCTTAACCAACCACAGGCACGCAGAGAAAGATGCTTGCCCAACAGCAGGAAGTCGAGGCGGATGTACGTACACTCGTGAGATGTGTGCGGTGCACAAGGAGCTCCGCTGCTAACGCTCTTGCTGCTGCCTTTGTGTGTGGCTCTCTCTTTGTCTATCTGTATGTCGACAGGTCCGCAAGGAAGACCAGGTCCGCATCAACGAGTTCGGCCGCAACAACGCTGCACTCCACGAGATCCGCGACACCAAGAAGAGCCTCCAGGTTTGAGCCGCCTCCTCCTACTCCATGCATATAAGCTATTTCATGTAGCTGACATGACGCTGACATTGGCCGTTTTGCTGCTGTGCCTGCGCTGCGTTAGGACAAGTTGGACACGCTGGACGACGCCAACACGGAGCTGATGATGGGCGACGGTGACAATGTGGAGTGCGTATCTGTCTTTGCATTTTTGCTTTACTGTAGCGTGTCAGTTGTGTGTAGGCTCTGATGTGTCGCTGTGTGCTGCTTGCTATTATGTTTGTGTTTTAATGGGCGATAGGCTATTTATTGGCGAGAGCTTCGTCGAGGCGTCGGAGGAGTATGCGGGCGGGTATATCGAAAAAGTCGTCGAGGTGCGTGGTGCGCTTTGCCACAGTCATGCCTACTCATTCAGCATTTGTGTTGAAAGGATGACGGTATTCTTTTGCGGACCTCGGAATAGGAAACGAACAAGCAGATCCAGAAGCTGTCGACGGAACAGGCCAAGCTCGAAGCCCGCCAAGCGGTACGCCCGCCCTTGTCTCGCTCTTGTTGTTATCAATATGTGCCTGTGTTTCAATAGATTAACGTATCATCGTCGCGTCTTGTCTGCTGCTGTTTATGTGTGCGCAGGTGCTGAAGAAGATGCTGTACAGCCGATTCGGCCAGAGCATTAACCTGGAAGACAGCTGAGCAGCGCAATAGCAAAGACGATATTGAGAGCGAGGCAGAGGACCAACAACGAAAGGCTGGGTGGCGCAGAGGACGACCTTGCATGCTCACATGTTAGTAAGATGTACTCCGTTGTGGATCTATTCCTCAACAGTGCTTTGCATTCATTCATATCCTTCTTTCCAATGGAGCTATTGACGTCTGTAGCTGGGTTGTTATACACGACACTTCCTCCCTCCGTTCCCATTACTCTAACCACTTGAAGCGCGAGTTCTGCTCTTCGACGAGCAGGTTCTCAATGTGCCACTCCGAATTCTCTAACTGCTGCACAAAGTCACTGCGCAGCGCCTGGCTCTGGTGGAACGCCTGCTCTACCATCTGCCAGGACGACGTCGCATCTCTCAGGGACGACTCGGTCTCTTTCTCCAGCGCTTTCTGGACAAGTGCGGCGTGCAAGTGCGCGTACAGAGCGTCTTTCGAGGTTGCATCCTCTCTCAATGCCAGATCAACACGTGCAGTAGCACCACCAGTGGCTCCAGGCATCGCCAGGTTGAGCAGGTACCTGTCGCTTGCGTAAAAGCTCTTGAGACGCAGGAGCTCCTTTGGAGATGACTTGCTGAGCTCGTCCAGACTCGCCTCCGTGTTCACGAACGACTTGGCGTAGAGCGACTTGTAGCCAGAGACCAGCAGCGGCATGAACTTTTCCTGCTCGCTCACAGTCTCGATATCGGGCACGCGCTTCTGCCCCGCAGAGTCGATGAAGTGGCTCGCGACGAGGTCCAGCCGCTGACAGTTGAGTGTACGCAGCGACACGCACGCGAGCGACCTGTAGATACTGAAGATGTGCACCGCCGAGAGCACGGTGAAGGCGCCGAGCACGTTCATAGTCGATGCGCCTGTGAGCTGCGAGAGCCCGATGCCGAGTCCCGTGCCGAAGATCGACGACGCGATGCTCTGCGAGCCGGCCTTGGCTGTGATGTCCGCCAGGTTCTCCTTCATCGCGAACGAGTTGTGGAAGCCTGCGCGTGTGGCGCTCGCGCTGAGCCACGATATGTTCTTCGCGACGTTCGCGAGCGACGCCATGGGCAGAAAGTACGCCGGCACGAGCGGCGTCAGGATCTCCACGAGCACGGCAGCGTCCAGCGCCACGGCGGATGCGGTGCGCCAGCGCTTCGGGTCCGCGTCGTATCGGTTGCTCACGAGACTCGCGAACATGACACCGCCAAATTGGCCCAGACCGTCCTTGAGCACCCAGTTGACCGCCGCCGCCGTGGGGATCGACCCGGCGCCGAGCCCGATCGCGTAGAGCAGCGACTGCATCGAGAGTACGCCCGACGCCGCGGACGCGATCGAGCCCACAAAGTACCACTGCGCGTAGGGGAAATAATCCTTCGAGACCGACGTCTGGGCGTCCTTCGGCAGGAACAGGTCCCAGAGGAACTCGGCCGCGCGCTCCGTGGAGCTCTGCAGCAGCGCTTTTGCATCGGCTAACTGTGACGATGATGATACCTCGCTTGCATCTGTTTGGTCTCGCTGGCCTTCACCCCAGAGCTTGAGCGCGTGATCGTGGGTCTTGCGCACGCGGAACACGTCGGATCCACAGTCGGCACCATCAGCGTCGCGCGCGTAGAGCGTGCTGCCGTGCTTGGGGCCGTTGACCTGCGACGCGATCGGCTGTTGGTCGCCAGACGTTGACGATGTGCTGCTACTGAACGCTGTGCACTGGAACGTGGCTAGGAGCTGGACATGGTGGTGGTGGTGACTCTGCAGTCGGTGGTGGTGCGTATGGACTGAAATGCGCGCTGCCGGGAGAGAGCCGCTGCCGCTGACACCAGCGCGCAGCAGCCGCAGCATCGCCATTTGGTCTTGTCAGCTTCTTCGGATACAAGGGTACTTGTGTTTTTGTGCTGCGGAGTTACGCGGGAAGATCAAATAATAAGATCCTTAAATCCTCAAATATCTGGGCTAAGTTCGCGATATGGTGCAAAACGAAAATCCTTTTCTTAGTTTAATCCAACAGGAAACGTGTCAAGCAATTGACAGGTTATTAATGGCAATGGGTGTGGACTGAAATGCATGCTGCTGGTGCATGCTGCTGCCGTCGCCGAAAGAGAGAGCCTCTGGCACTGGGGTCGCACATTGTGTCGTTCCCCTCGCTTGACTCAAACTTGACTTGCTTGCCTTGACTGATTGGTTTGACTTTTTAGAAATAAGATGACCAAGCAGTCAAAGAAATATCGCTTATAAGAGAGTTTCGGAATCGCCAACCTGGTGTCACTTGCTGCACTTGTGTGTAAAGCAGAGTCGTGATGACTCTTGTTGATGACTGGCGACACCACCAGTCATTCCCTATTACAAGCTATTTGAGTGTACTTATCACCAGGTTTCACTTTGTCTTGTCAAGACGAAGATCCCTCCATCCATCCATCATCACCTCACCTTCGCTCTCTTCCTCTCACTCGCTTCTCTGCCTCCAGCCTACACTTTTCGCCTACTCTCAGCTATGAGCATCATGCCATTCTTCAGCTCTGGGTCAAAATCGAAGCTTTCTGGTTATGCTTTCACTATCTATTGATATATTATGTATATCACGATCGGCTGACGATTGCTAGACGACAATGCGGCGCTGGTGCTGTTGGACACTGTGCCCGTAGCTGAACATGGTGATGACAGTGGGTAAAAACCGAATTGCATGATGTCGCTGCTGCTGCTGCTGCTGTCGAGACAGAGAGAGAGAGCTACTGACAGCGCAGCATCGCCATTCTGTGGTCCTTCACCTCGCTTGACTCAAAACGCGCAAACGTGCGTGCCTCGACTTGACTGATTGACTGGCCAGGTGTCAGAAACGGGATGACCAAGCAGTACTAGTATAGTGCTGCAAGAGTTGTTGCCACTGAAATGGAAATGCCTCTCTTCTGATAATAATAACACAGAGGTTGGGCTCGCTAGCTCGATCCCGCTTCAGTGCGGCTGGCTGAAGCGAAGCGACTTGGAGTTGACGCAGTTGAAAAGGCTGCGCCATGATGATGATGCATGTCGACGACTGGCGACAACCAGCCCTCAGCCTTCACTTTTTGCTGCTGTACAGTCATGCCTCTCATTAGTGACCAGGCAAAAATCTGCTAATTTTCATCACTAATAGAAGGGTTTTTATTTTGAAAAGTATTACTGGAGACAGTAAAGTTTGATTTGGTTTGCATTACACAGCCAGCTGCCGGATGGAAGGAGCACTGAGGCGGATCTTTTCCATGCTTTGGACAAGCCCACAGAAATCTTCATCAATGATCCCCGTGTGTCGCCAGCAATTGGCAATGGTACTCTGTAATCGACTGCGCGTTAGTCGAACGCGTGTCGTCGTCTTCGCCATTTTGTGTGTGTTTGGCGCTCTTCTCTGCGTTTTTGACTGATTTGCGCGCCAAAAGTGGATGATCACAATAAACAGTTTTTTTAAATATCGCGATCAAATAATAAAGCTATTACATTTGAACGGTTGTCACTAATGCGAGGTATGACTGTACATGCAAAATATATCGCCAGCCCTTCAGGCGCCATCCATCCATCACCACCCGCTTTCGTTCTCTTTCTCTTGCTCGTCTCTGCCTCCTCCAACCTACACTTTTTCTTCTCAGTCAGTGCGTCATCTTCATTCTTCAGTCTGAAATTTGGAAATGATGGTCGAAATCGAATCTTTCTGGGGTGTCAAACGCTTTTTATCCACCAACAAATCGTTCCCAACTCACTGTTATCACCACTTTTTCAATTCCGTTCGTTACTTGTGCGCTTCTCTGGGAGTCTGACCATTTACAAAGAAGGTGGAGGGTGAAGTAATGGTGTGCTCGGATCACAAGTAGATCAGTATCGCACCATCATAGATCATAGAGAGAGGTGACCGCGGATGGCGCTGGCTATTTCCTGTTCTTGTGTGTGGTAAACAACAGAAAAAAGATTTACAGCCAAGAGAGCTGACTCCACTATCTGCATCGCAGACAGACCCAGCGAAAGGCCAAAGCGAGCGCTGCCCATATTCAGCGAAATGCTACATGGTCAAAGCGAGTGCTGCCCATATTCAGGAAATGCTATGGGCAGATTCTCTGGTAGGAATAATTGGAGAGAGCGCTCGTCTGACGAAATTGATTTTTTTAGTTGTATAGATTTGAATTAAGCTCGTATCACTCATTTCACCACACATACACAGGTTGATTGATTTGATTTGATTTGGCTGTGTGACTCTGCGGATTTGTTCTTTGTGGCTCGCACTGGCCGGCCAAGAGAACCGAGAGAACAATTGCTTGGCAAGCCACCAAAAAAGGACCCAAAAATCATGAAGAACATATTTGTCTTATTCAGAAACCTTTATATTGCATGAACCTTTATCATTACAGTCTCTATTGATGATGTTGCAAACACATTGACGATAAGCCTTTTTCATACCTGGCAACTTGATATCACAGGTCAAGCGCAACTGGAACGAAAAAAAAAAAGGGCCAGCCTGATTCGCACACGTATTCCGGAGCTGACTGGCGTTACTGAGTGGGTATGAAGTGACGCGCTTGACTGAGGGCCAGCGCCGTCCATGGGTCGATCTTGACGCTTGTCTGTACCCACCAGCGCGCCAGCAGCAGCAGCAGCAGCAGCAGCGCTCCCTTAACACGCGCTGACTCTACCGCCGCAGTTCTCAGCCCCAGCATGCTTCATTCCCAAATTGACCCACAAGCACACACACAGCAGCTCAACCACTAGCAGCCATGGCGTGCCTCTCGTTCCCATCGGTCGCGCCGCACAGCAGCAGCAGCAACAGCGATAGCTTCCATTTCCACCACAAGGCGCCAGCCAGAAACAACCTCCTCACCCTCAGTAGCAGCATTGCGCCGTCACCGCCACCACCGCCATCGCACCTGCGAAAGAACCCGTACCGCGTCGTCAAGGAGCTCGGCTCGGGACTCCAGGGCCGCGTCGTGCTCGCATTCGATCAGGAGGAGCGCAAGCACGTCGCCGTCAAGATCCCGTCCGCGTTCGGCAATGGCGCAGCAGACAGCGACAGCGAATTCGACGCGCGCCTACTCGACTACCAGGTGCAGTCGATCCTGCTCGAGCGCCGCGCGCAGCGCCTCGTGAACCACGAGAACGTGCTCAAGTACCTTCGCCTCGTACCAGGCAAGAAGCGCGACGTGCAATATGCGGCGATGGTCATGGAGTACGCACCGAACGGCGACTTCTTCGACATCATTGCGGACACGGGCGCACTCTCAGAGAGCGTCGCCAAGGTCTACTTCCAGCAGCTGCTCTCGGGCATCCAGGCGTGTCACACCGCGGGTGTCATCCACCGTGACATCAAGCCCGAGAACCTGCTGCTCGACGAGAACTTCACCCTCAAGATCTGCGACTTTGGCCTCGCGCACGTCGCTGGCTCGCGCCCGTACCGCAACGCCGGCAAGGCGATGCTGCGAGACGTCTCGGGTACGGCGCTGTACATGGCGCCAGAGGTGCAGAACCAGAAGCCGTTCAAGGCGACACCGGTGGACGTCTGGTCCGCCGGTGTTGTGCTCTTTATCCTGCTCACGAGCTTCCCGCCGTTCCAGAACGCGAAGAAGGGTGACTGCTGGTACGACTGCATCGTGAGCGGCCGCATGGACGTGTTCTGGGGAGCGCAGCGCGAGTGCGCCGAGTCCATGAGCAGCGATGCGCGCAACCTCATCTCGGGGCTGCTCTGTGCTAACCCGGAGAAGCGCCTGACGGTCGCCGAGGCGCTGCAGCACCCGTGGCTGCGCGACGCACACCTTGTGGACCGCCAGCACGTGGTCAGCGAGATGAGCGAGCGCCGGGCGTACTCGATGAGCTGCCCAAAGACCGACGAGTAAGACGAACAAAGCAAGCAAGTAAGACAGAAATTGAAATGCACAGATAACTTATTATCAATACTAAAGTAACAAGTAATGACCAAAGCGCAATGGTAGGTTTATGATCAGTATTGAGTGGATGGAAAGTGGTCCATTTGAAGCTCCTGAAGCGATTGAAGCTGGTGGTAATGCATGTATGTAGCGCCGCCTATCTGGCTTCCACCTCGCCATCTGTAACAGGTGGTGCCTCATCGGATATTGAACGTCACCCGGCAGTAGCGCTTGGAAGCGACACCAACGGAAGCGTCGAGGGGCACGCCATGAATGAGCGAGCCTCATAAACAACGACTCGATCAACGTCAGCACTTCACAGACCAGAAGTCAGCAACAAGCAAACCAAACGGAGGCATTCTCAATTGATTGATTCTCTCTCTCTTCTCTCTTTCACTACATTCCTATAACTTAAAACATGAACAACCTTGATCTTTCTCTAACATGAAACAAAATAAACAAAGCGAACCAACAAGACAAGCTGGAATGGCGAAGCACACCACCGCACGCTCGTGAAGGCGTCGCATCGCCAGCAACATGAGTGCCACTACCGCAAGAGCGATCGACTTGCTCATAACGGCAACTCCGCACGCCCCCGATCCCTGCTGTCTGCTGCATCGCTCGTCACTGGACCGACTGCAGGGCGGCGCTTATAAAAAAATACGTAGCCTTTGGCTCGCTGTCTATGCAGTGGTCGCTGTTGCCGGACACTGCGGATCCCCGCCGGCAGACCGACGAAGACGCTCTCGGAATTTCTTGATACTGGGCGTCTGGTTCGAGTAGAGGATGCCCACGAGCGGGTTCTTGAACTTCTTCGGCGCGGTCACACCGATCGAGCGCTTGAGCTTCGAGTCCTGGTGAAGCTTGAGCGCGAGCTGCAGATTCGCGCGCTCCTCGACATGCGTCAGGTCTGTACAGCCGTCAAAGAACTTGACGTTCTCCTTCCAGTTCATGCGGCGCCACAGGTGCAGCGAGTTCGCCCACTCCTTCATCAGGTCGTGGCTTGGCGCCGCAAACTCCAAGATCAGCGTGTCCGCGAGCTTCATCTTGCGGCCCTCGACGCGCAGCACCTCGGCGGTGGAGATCGAGAAGCGGTTCGGCAGCTTGCCTGGCGCCGCCTTCTCCACCTTGACCTTCGTGACGTGGCCCGCGAGTGACAGCTCGCCCACGAGCTTGCCTCCTTTCTCCGAGTAGTACGATACGCGACCATCGCCGAAGACGCAAAACAGGATTTGCTGTGATGAACAGAAAGAAGCAAGAGAGCAAGAAAAAGACGATCGTAAGTGCATGTGCATACAGATAGACAGATAGCAGTAGTGGCGACAGCACATGCGCGCACAAACACGTACCGGCACTTCGTAGATCGATGGACCGCACTTGATCAAATAGCCGTCGCGGTACATCGTTCTGTTCTGCTCTGCTTTCTTCTTTCCTTCCTGTGCAGAGTTGCCGAATGGATGGATGAAGCGCTTGCTCTCTCTCCTTTCTCTTTGTCACTGATCGATTCGAATGGATCCGGCCGCAGACACCAGACACAGACACTTCAGTCACTCGCTTGGTATGTTACTGACTCTCTCGGAACGTTCTGGGCAGACGTGGCGTTCGCTTGTCGACACTTTCTCACTATCACACAGGACGTGCAGGCCAGGTGCTGCTGTCCTCTTGTTTGTCTTTTGCCCGAAGGAGTGCAAGCTGCGCTGGCGCGAATGAAGGAGTGAAGGGGTCCGACGTGTGCTGCTACTGCTGGTTGCTCGCGGACGACAGGATTGTTTCGGAGTGAGTGACAGGGAGAATGGGAACGAGGAGCGCGCGCGCAGACAGACAGACATGCGTGGGTGTGGGGATTAAAGCAGACGGCTTTGCCTCACTCGCTCACTCACCCATGCAAGACGCACTCCCTTGGGAGCTGTTCAGTCACACTGACGCTCTCCATCACCAGATGGTTCAACAACACGACAACATGCGGATTCCGCGGAGCCAGAAAGCACGCGCTCAGCAGATGTTTCGCACTTAGAAAAAGCGCTACAGTGCAGACCTGTTGAATTCGATATTGGAGAGCTGGTATCAGCTTGAACAGGAGAACGATCAAACCCTTTACATCTCGATACTGAGCAAGTCATCGTTTTGAGCAGGTCTGTCGTCCATCTTGACCCGTGACGAAGGATACGTGTGAAGAGGGAGTGGGTTGTGGAGCGTGACAGATTTTTCCTCAACAAGCATGAAAAATGACAGATTCTTCCTCAACAAGCATGAAAAATGACAATTCTTTCTCACGACCGTTTTCGACAGAGTTTCTGTTTGAGAAAGCGCACTGATTAATTCCAATTTAAAGCGGTAAATCCATTATTTTTGGATTCGTAAGCCTAAACTGGGCATCTCGGATTGGCTGAAAACCTGAAAACGAGCGGACCTGCTTGAAGAAGCAAGAGCTCATTCATTTCATCATTCGTGTCATCGCTTTGCATTCGCATTGGTGCTTCAGAACAGACCAGAGAGAGAGCTCTGCACCACCAGTACCACTAGACCTACTGTCACCGTCACGATGAAGCCCATGACGCTAGACGTGGAGAAGTTCTCGCGCTTCAGCGGCAGCACGTTCAAGGCGGACAAGTTCTACAAGACCATCGGCTACGGATGCGGCTCGCTCGGCCACCTGCTCTCGCTATACGCGCGCGCAGACTCGGACACCTCCACGGGACTCAAGCAAATCTCGTCCAACATCGGCATGGCACGCTTTGTGGTGCGCTTCACCGGCGGCTTCGAGGCGTACGAGGCTTGGAAGAACGGCTCGTGGTGCTATGGCGACGACGACGCGTTCACCAAGAAGCTGGTGTCGCTGCAAGCGCTCTCGATGCTCGTGTATTACCCGATGGAGCACCTGTCCTACGTTGGCTTTGTGTGAGTGGTGCAGTGGATGTGTGTTGGAAAAGTGGTGGCGATTGTGACCTTTGTATGGTGCTGATGGTAATGTGGCTTATTGCTCTGTTTGCTGCACATAGCGCGCCAAAGCTGCTGGACTTCGACGCCAACAAGATCTCTCGCCAGTCGTGCCTCGCATGGACGCTCTTTGTGGTGCTGGACATCTACGCGAACTACCGACGGTGCGTTTGGTATTGCGAAAGTTGCAGTTGTTTGCGCCTTGCTGCTTGGCACTTGAGAAGCACGAGTCGCTCACTGACTTGTATGATTACGTGAATTGATCGGGTTACTTGTGTTATTCTTGCAGTATCAAAGCTCTGAGTGCGAAGGAGAAGACGCTTGCCAAACAGACCGACATTTCCGAGGAAGAGGTGGGCACACTGCGGACTTGCTGGAAGCTCTATATGTGTGTGCGTGTGTGTGTGTGGCTATTGCTTGTCACCAGCTAACCGTTTTGTATGTTTGCTTGTTATGTTCTGTAGAGACGAATTGCACTAGCAACCATTCGCAACAGGTAAGATGTTTGCTTCATTAAGCATTGCAGTGGGTTGCTTCATGGAGAGCGAATGATATGATACGCTGCTGTATGCTGACTTTCTTAACTGCGATTACATTGCTATGTGCTTGCAGAAAACGCGAGCTCTACTTTGTGCAGCTGCGAAATGCGTGCTATTTTCCCACGTGTCTGCACTGGTCGCTCGAAAACGGACTCATCCCAGGTTCGTACACACACACACACACCTTCTTCTCTCTTCTTACATGAAACCAATCTCTATGATGTCATGTACGTCTGACACGTTGCTGCTCTTTTTGCTTTGCTTCATCTGCCAGAATATCTTGTGCAGTTCCTCTGCTTCACAGAGGCGTCGATCGGCATCTGGCGCACGTGGGTCAACTCGAGCTAATCCAATCCGCGTTAACACTCCCATTCGCGTTTGGGTTGCTTTTTAATCACCATCGCATCAGCGAAATACAGTCATGCGTTTCTATATGGCCGCTTTGTTCTTCGTTGTTGGATGGCTGCGTCTCCATCGAATTGCCCAGCGCACGTTAGATCCTGCAGCCGCATTCGCATTTGCATTGCACACGCATGATTACAAACTAAATGTGCGCATAGATTAGCTTATTAATTAGTCTTGCTCGTCCTTCTCGTCCTCATCCTTGGACGACGAGATGTTGCCGGCGATGCGGTCCTCCCACTTGGTGGACGCCTTGAACTTGATGGCGCCGGTCTTCTTGTCCACGTCGAAGCGTCCCACGCCGCTGAACGACGCCGTACCAGTCTCCTGTAGTGACTTGGTCCAGACGTTGACCAGCTCCTCGGTGATCGCGCGCACGTGCAGCCCGTTGAGCTTCTTGTGCGGCGTGGCCTTCTGCGCCGCCAGCTGCAGGTGCTTGAGCAGCTGCGGCTTGTTCATCGTCGCTTGCTTTCTGGTGTGATGAAGAGCTCTTTTTGGAATGAGCCCAACGGCGTATCATAACGACCAATGGCGTGACGGAACACAGCCATCAAAACCTGAATCTAAGCCAGGTATTCGATAGAAGAGGTAAAATGCATTTGAAAACCTGAGTCTGAGTCTTCATATTTGATCATAGAGGTAAATATTCTTGCTTTTCAACTCTGTTTGGCATGCTGGACGAAATGCGAGCCTTTACGCATGAGTGTGTGCGTGCATATGCACTCGTTCTCTCGGTGTGTGGCGCGTGAAGAGCTCCCATTGCTACGCTGCCAGTGAAGCAGCCGCGAGAGTCTGTCGGGTGAGCGAGATCTGGGCGCATATTTGCGGAGGCGCAGCTGTGTATGTCCGTTGACCTGAGCAGTCTTCTGATCTGCCTCTACATGGTGTCTCCACAAGGTCATGACCAAGCATCAACGCCATGTGAGCAGACAAAGTCGCGCCGGCACGACATGTGCGATGTCAGCCCGTCAGGCAGGTAGGCAGGCAGGCTCTCAATAGAGTGAGCGGTGGTGAGCGCTAGTATACTACTGTAGGAGCGCCGCATCCATCTGCTTGGGTGTCCTGTGCAGCGATTCGCGGGTGTGGGATGGATGCAGAAGCGCGGGCAACAGAGTGCAGCCGGCTCCTTTTCTTCATATTCTGTGGCTCTTTTACGGAGATAGCAGCTCGGATGCGATTCGCTGGGAGCGATGGCTCAGAGATAGTGCCATTGTGCAATTTCTCCCCTCGCACCCACGCGCTTATTGAGGAACCTTCGTTCTTCTCTATCCACCTAACAGCAAAGCAGCGACAGCGACACCAAGCTCAACTCTAAAGCCGATCTATCGCTATAGCTATCAGGTTCACTGAGAGGAGTCGTTGGAAACACCAGCACAGTCATGCTCCACACCAAACGCCAGACACAACGCGCATGTCTGCTGCTCGCGCTCTGCGTTGCCTCGCTGTACGTGTCTTCGTCCGAAGCGCGGTCAGACCCGTCGCTCTTCTGGGCGACGGTGACAGTGACAACTGCCCCACCTGTTGCTCCGAGTGAAACCCCAACGGTGACGCCAGTCGCGACTTCCAGTGCGTCTGTGGCTGATCTGACGCCAACTGCAGCGCCGGAGGTGACGGCGACTCCAGTGGAGAGTACCGCTCCGGCAGTTGATGCGACGCCTGCTCCAACTCCATCTTCGGCTCCAGTGAATGACTCTCCTAGTTCAGCTCCAGTGATTAATGCCCCAGCTCCAAGTGTTGACGGCGGGCCGATCACTACTGCAACTGATCCGGAGAAGGACTTTGGACCAATGACAGGAGGCGGCACTCGCCCCATTTCACCACCCTCTGTTCCAGCTCCAGTACCAACTCCAGAAACTCCAGAAACGTCTGTTCCTGCTCCTGCTACAAATGGAACTCCAATTCCACCTACTGAATCCGTGACTCCAGTTACTGATCCAGCTCCAGTTGCTGAAACTGAAGCTCCAAGCGAAGCGCCAGTTGATGAAACTGAAGCTCCAAGCGAAGCGCCAGTTGATGAAACTGAAGCTCCAGCTCCGAGTGGTGCCACAATTGACCCAGAGAAGGATTTCGGACCGATGACTGGAGGTGGCACTCGCCCTATGTCTCTACCTGTTGTTACTCCAGCACCTACTCCAGGAACGTCAGCTACAACTGCGGAAACTCAAGCACCACCTGCTGATACCGTGGCTCCATCGACTGATCCAGTTCCAGATTCAGTTGCTGAAGGCTCAGTTCCAAGTGAAGCGCCGACATCGGACGAGGCGGTGGTTGACACTGGTTCGCTACCATCACTAGAGACCGATCCAGCTGTTGATACCAGCGACGGTGGTGTGGCTGATGGTGTTGTCGAAAATGCAGATCCTGAACCAGCAATCGGTGAGTCAGTCGACATGGCACCAGTGATCGCCGATACTGAAGATACGCTGGACACTTCAGAAACAGAGGCTGAAGATGGGCAAGAAACAGAGATTGAAGATGGACAAGTGGAAGAAACCTTAGCTCCGTCAGCTACAGAGTCGAGTGCTGCGGAATCGCTTCCTCCAGCAAACACGCCAGAACAGCCGAGCAGCAACTCCATCATTCGAGCCCCGGCTCCTCAGATTCTTCCTCCTCCTCAGGTCGTGACTGGTATGGCTTCCGATGGCTCTCTCACGAGCACCGTGATCTTCAACGGAGCCAACATCTTGACTCCACACTCTTAGAGTGGTGGGTGAGTAAATGAATGAGGGCTCGTGGGCTATCCTTTATGTGTGTGTTTTGTGTTGAGTAAAACCAAGAGGAGGTTGGTTAGCTGTGTGTAGTTTTGAGCTTTGAGTAGAGTCGCGCTGTGTGAAATTGCTCAAACTTGTTGGCTTCCATTTTAAAAGTATGTGAATGTGTATCGTAGAAAAAGCATACAAATGTCGTTTGTATTTTGTGCGTGTTTCCAATTTGCTTTCTTGATCTCTTTGATCGCTTGGCTTTCCTCACAGTCTGCAGGGTACGGGATGCAGCCGCCATGCCCGGCAGCTCCGTTGATCCTGAGCTACTCGCGTGCACCTGCTTACTTGACAAACTCCCACTTATTCACCATCATCTTGGAGATGCACTGGAGCGCTTGCTTCTGCACTTCCGGGTTCTCGTGCGTCATGAGCTTCATCGCGACCTTCTTGGCGCCGAGGCGCTTCACGATGTGCTTCCCGTTTGGGTAGAAGCGCACAAACTCGCCCAGGTCGAAGAGCGCCACCGCGACGGTCTTTGGGTCCTCCGACTCAAGCAGATCAATCAGGATGCTGTCGTCAACAATGTGTTCGACAAGGTTAAAATCGAAGTCCGGCATATACCATGATGTAAGGAGAAAATTGAAGCTCTTACGCACCGAATGAGCTCAAACTCCTTGTTCTCAAATGCTCGTACGTTCTCCTTCCAAAACTTGTCTGTGTGGAGCAAGCCCCAGTTCAGGTGACCTGTTCGGAGCTCCTTCTCGTACCTCTCCATTGTACTGCAGTCATAACACACAAGTGAAGCACAAGTGTCAGCAAAGTTGATAACTGAGATGTCGCCGCTAGTTTCAAATCCAAACGAAACAGAAAACGCACTTGAGTTCCTTGTACTCGCGAATGAGCACGTCGCGGATCGTCTGGATGCTCTTGGTGATGTCTTCGTCTGTCCACTTGCGCTCGCGCATGTTGTCCAGGATCTTGAGCAAACCGCCATCGATCATGCGCTCGTTAAAGTGTCCGCTCAACTTGCCGAGAAGGTTCTATCCAAGAAATTCAACCATCGATGGGAATAATTAGACTTCGCATGAAGGGCTCAACGCAACAGACAGAGGCACAGACAAACAACCCTACCTGAAGAGTCTCCAGCGCCACGCGCACGACTTTCTCGCGCGGAGCCGCGCTCACCTGCAGGATCAGCAGGTCCAGTACGCCCGTCGTCGCAAACTTCTCGATCGCTTCGTCGCTGAACGACAGCGTCCATAGAATAAACGTGAGCTAAAAAGTACAGAGAGAGACACCGCCATACAAATTGTTAGAACGCTAGTGTCCATTGTTCATGAATAGCAATGACAACATTGTGGATAGTGAGAGAGGTTATCGTAATACCTCATAGACAAGCTGCGCGCGGTTCTGGGACGATCGCAGCAGCTCCGCCACTCTATGCACCCATGCATGATGCAGCAAATGACGACATCACAGTGTTAGCCCCACTTCAACATGAAAACTAGGTACGGTCCCAAAAGCACGTACGGTGCGACGCCGCCCTGCTTCACGAACACCGCGCGCGACTTCTGGTGGCGCAGGAGCACCATCATGGACGAGACCGCGGCGCGCGTGACGTTCGCACGGTTCGGGTCGTTGTTGGCCGGCGCGAGCTTCAGCGACGCCACCGCCCACTGACAGAGCGCGTCCACGTCTTCAAAGCGAGGACGCACGCTATCAAACAAACCAAGTAATCATCAGATCCGAATAACATATCTAGGACAAGCAACACCAACATCATAATATAAGAGGACTCACGTCAGAAAGAGTGCAAGCAAGCGACTCGCAGCGTACTGCACGTAGCCTGTATCGTTGCGAATCATGCGCAGAAATGGCGCCGCGTCCACCGCCTTGCCATCGTCCGCAAAGTACACCACGCGCTTGCGAAGGCGAAGGCCGTCTGAAGTGCACGAACGCATTCCACGTTAGCTCTTTAACATTTTGTCATGTGTGGTAGCTTCATACACACACCTGGTAGAAGCTCTTCCATGCGCGCGAGCGTATACTTGATCACCGTCGGCTCGGTCACGTTCTTGATGAGCTTCAGCAGTGCGCTTCCAAGCACTTTGCCCGAATCTAGTCATTCAGGCGCAAAAGAAGAGAACATCAGCATTAAGACACTCACTGTTCATACACAATAATAATGGCGAGACGACTCAGATGCACGTGTACGAACCGATGAGGAAGTCGTCGATCGCGTTCGCCTGGAAGTACAACAACTGCATGGATTACTCAGGGGGAAAGCACGCCAATCTCCGCATCCGGCGCTTGTTCTCAGCGTCGAATGCCAAAGCATAAGGTCACATACACTACGACTAGATGACACACAAAGTACGCACATTGCCGTCTTCCGGGCCGGGCTTGGCGATCGTCTCGATCTCCTTCAGCGCCGAGATCTCGAGCTTCTCAAGCGAGAACCCGCCCGCACTGTCAACAACACACATACACATACACAGGACGGCAACGATTAGCGGTCGCTTTGCTAGCGTAACACCGCCATATTCAAGCTACATGTGTGGATAGATCGGCCGTACCGGGTGTACGTGGCCCAGTTGATGTCGCGGAAGCGGTGCAACGCCTCCTCGCGCGCGAGCGCGACGTCGAGCGTGCTGCCGGAGCCGTTGGGTCCCCCTCCGGTCATGTTGATCGCCACGTGGCCCTTGCCGTCCATCCTGCTTTCCTGTGCTGTCTGGTGCCTTGCTACTCTTGGCGCGTGTAGCTACGAAGGCAGTCGCTTGAAGTTGCTTCTTACTTCCTGCCTGATGCTGCGTCGTGGGCGCTTTTGCGTTGCTGCTTCTCTTCTTGCTGAGCTTGTTGCGCAGAAATATTAGATCGGGTAGATCGTGAGCCGAGCCGAGCCGAGCTGAGCTGAGCTCAGCTCGGCCTTTTGTACACAAGCCCTTTCCCTTGATTGACAAAATCGAGCCGAGACAAGCCGAGCCGAGCTTTCCGTTGTCGGCCGTTGTGGGGGAAATGAGTGAGTTCGGTCGATGAGCAGCTATCATTAGCCATTTTGAGCAGTTCGAGTCAAGAGAGAGACACAAAGATGAGCGGCGTGCTGAAGAAGCGTATTCTGTTCGTGCTGGGCGGTCCAGGCGCCGGTAAAGGCACGCAGTGCACCAAGCTCGTGGAGAAGTACGGCTTTGTGCATCTCTCGGTACGTTGCGCATAATAGTGTGCTGTAGATGCGACTCTCTCTCTCTCTCAACAAGGACGCGCTGACGAATCTGCGGCTTTCATGTGCTGTACAATCAATCAATAAATCAGGCCGGCGATTTACTGCGTGAAGAGCGCCAGTCCGGCTCGGAGAACGGTGACCTGATTGACCGCATGATCAAGGAAGGGCAGATTGTGCCGGTGAAGATCACGCTGGCGCTGCTGCAGCAGGCGATGATCAAGAGCGGCCGCAATCTGTTCCTCATCGACGGCTTCCCGCGTAACTTTGACAACCTGCAGGGCTGGAAGGAGGAGATGGCGGAGGACGAGTTCCAGGTGGAGGGCGTGCTCTTCTTCGACTGTCCCGAGAGCGTCATGGAGGAGCGTCTGCTCGAGCGCGGCAAGACGTCGGGCCGCACAGACGACAACGCCGACGCCATCCGCAAGCGTTTCCACACGTACCTCGAGTCGACCATGCCGGTGATCGAGTACTACCAGGCGCTCGACAAGGTGTTCAAGGTTGACGCGACTCCCGGCCCGGACGAGGTGTTTGAGGCTACGCAGGCGTTCATCGACCCGATCGTCAACGTCGAGTAGAAGAAATGACTGACCTCCTCCCTTGTGACCGACCCTCAGACGCAAGCGACATTAACGCTTGTGAGAGAAAGTAGCACCACGACACAGACACATTCACACCAAAGTACATACCATAAATACAAACCCACACGCACTCGTCATGGCTGCTTTAAGCCAGCCCAGCAAACAGCGATGAACGATCAATCGATTGATCCAGTTTCCATTGGCATGATTATGTTGTCCACAAGGCGAGATCAAAGCAACTCATCCGTACCTAGTCGAGTGCTGACTGTGGCGTCACTCGCATCACACAGCCAACCTTGGCATTATTGACAGAAGAGATAAAGTACCTTCCAGGCGGCTGAGGCGGCAAGGCATCATGAGCTTCGAGGAGAACATGACGGCGTTCTACATGGCGTTTGCGGAGCAGACGTTGGAGCAGATGTGCCAGGCACTCAACAACATGCGCCTCGTGGTACAGAGCGACCGCGTGGAGAAGCACGCGAGCGCACCGCACGAGCAAGACGACGCCGACGTGCGCGAGGAGGTCCGAAAGAAAAAAGATCCACCATTTCTGTTCGCACTTGGGAATGAATGAACGGATCACTCTCACCTGACGCTATGTATGTGGTCTGTTTGTACGTGCTACTCCTGCTATAGATGCTGCGTGCGTGCGAGATGAAGGCGCAGATGATGCAGAGCACGGCGCTCGAGCAGCTTCAAACAGCTTGCGCCGCGATGAACCCCGACATCGACCAGGTGCTCACGGTGTTCTTCCTATGCGCAGAGCTCGGCGCAGAAGTCCAAGCCGTGGCGCCGTTTGAGAAGTGCCTCTCGCGCGTGTTTGAGACCCAGGCGCGTGCCAGCTTCGATCGCGTGTGCGCGTTCAAGCGGACTGCGTCTGTGAACGAGAACGGCTACATCGACCGCAGCTTCTACGTGGAAGCTGTGAGCGAGATCCTCACGGGCGCGACCGACATCATGAACGCTGTCGCAGACGTGACTGCGGATGCGGCGACGCTGCTGCAAGTGCTGCGGCCGGTGCACGCGATCTGCGGCGAGATCATCCTCGAGATCGTGCACATGTACGAGATTGACGCGCGCATGACGGCGTGGGAGCGCAAGGCGCTCGCACAGGCGAGACGCCAACCGGGAGACGACGGGGAAGATGAAGTAGAAGCAGACGAGAGCCTCCAGATGGTGGACCTGTTCCTGGACGAGGCGTCGTTCCTGATCCGCATCATCATGAGCTACAGTAGCTTCCTCAAGACGATCTGCGAGGGGCTAGATGGCGAGCGCGGCTCCAGTTTCCAGGTCAAGATCCAGGAGCTCAACGGCGTGTACCTCATCCTCGAGCGCTTCTACGTGTTCCAGTCGGTGCACAAGGCGACGGCGATCGCCGAGGCGCAGGAGCTCGAACCGAACGTGTTTGTTTCGAGCATCGTCGAGGACGTCTCGTTCGTGCTCAACAAGTCGTTCTTTCGCGCCTCGCAGTGGTAAGTGCACACGGTCTCTTGTTGGTTTCATCACTTCTATGTACGTGTGTACCTAACTGCTGAGATGATTGACTGATTGACTGACTGACTGAACAGCATGAACTACCACACGGCGCTCTCGGTGGTGATCGCGATCGTGGACGCGCTCGAGTCCATGTACCTGCCGTCGATTCTGGCGCTCCCGAAGCGCGACTTTGTGATGCCGCTGCCGTCGTCTTCTGGCGCAGCGGACAATGATAATGAAGGCGGTGATAACGACAGCGAAGAGCCCAAGGAAGTGTCGTTCTCGGACATGCTCCTACAGGCGGTGGACGACGACCTCGCGCGCTCGATCCAGGACGAGGCGAAGCTCATCATGGCGATCAACTCGGCGTTCATGAGTGGCGAGTTTGTCGACAGCCTGCAGCTCAAGATCGAGGCCTTCTCGTCCGCGTCGTTCCCGCACGAGGTGAACATTGTCGAGTGCCTGCCCAAGCACATCAGCGAACTCGCGGACGTGTTCCGGGCGATTGTGGACACGGAGATCCAGGAGATCCTGTCGCGCGGCATCCGCAAGCGCATGGAGGCACTCATGCAGCAGCTCATGGTCGAGAAGTTCAATTATGTCATTACGTCCCCGCAGTACGACGCGTTCGGTCTCCAGGGCTCGCCGCTCAACAAGATGCTCGAGCACGAGGTGATGCGCAACAAAGTGCTGCGCCGCTACGAGCGCGCGCTCTGTGCTCCTCCCTTCGAGGCACTCGTCGAGTACTTTGTACAGGATCTGACCCAGTGGCTCGAGCGCGCGCTGCTGGCCACGCGCAAGCCGTTCAACGACCTGGGGGCGCTGCAGCTTGAGCGTGAGGTCAGTGACATGCTCACGCGCGTGTCCGAGTTCGTCAAGCAAAAGAGTCTGCGCGCGGCGTTCACGCGGCTCTTCCAGGTCGTGCTCATCCTCAACCTCATGGACCCGCAGCACATCGCCGACTACCTGGACAGCGTCACGGAGGAACTGAGCATCGCGGACATCGAGACCCTACTGCACATGCGGGTGGACTTCAAGCAGGACGCTGTGGCGCGTGCCGTTGCTCAGATGCGAACAGTATTGGCGACCAAATGACAATAGTGACTCAATGGAAAATGGTTGTGTGCCATGCTTGTAGCTGTCACGTAGATTTTGGAGAAGTGCTGGTCGAGTGGTTGTTGATATTTAAGAAGAGGAAGAAGAAAAAGAAAGCCACCCAGACTTGAAGAGAGAGAGAGAAACTGCTACTGTAGTGCCTTGTTCATGCAGCGCAGCGAATGAAGAACAAGCTGAAGGCTGCAGGGTCTAGCCGAACGCGCCGGTGGGGAGCTGCGCCATGTGCTCGTCGCTGTCTTCGTCACTGGCGCTCCCACCGGCAGAGCTCATCGACTCGTCCTCGTTGTCGTTGTCATTGTCGTTATCATCGTCATCATCCTCGTCGTCGTCATTGTCATCGTCCTCGTCGTCATCATCACCATTTCGATCGCGCTGCTTCTTCAGCGCGGCTGCTTTCTTCCCGCGCGCTCCAAACAGTTTCTTCGCACGTGGGGTGCCAAGACGACCACCACTTCCTGTTGCTGCTTTTGAGGGCGACGACCGCTCTTTGGGCTTCGTCTTGGGCGTCGGCGTGCTCTTCTTCTTAGGCTTCTTTGCAGAAGACAGTGACACGGGAGTCGAGAGCGGCGCCGACTCGGACGAGTTTGGGGACGACAACGCAGCTTCCGCAGCAGAGCCGGTCTTTTTGCTGGGCGTGTTTTTCTTGGCGGAATTACTCGCCTTTGGGGTTCGTGGGGCCGGCGGACTCTTCTTCGCCTTGGAAGGCGCTTTCACGGACTTCTCTTTGGCTTTCTCGCCGTCTTCATTGACTGCTGCTGGTGCATCTGGTGCTTTCTTCTTGGAGGGTGACGCGCGTTTCTTCTTTGCGACGATAGGAAGAGCAGCAGACGATGATGACGTCTCTGGGTCTGCTGTCGAGGTGGAAGCCGATATTGATACCGACTGCATAGGCTCACTCCCTGACGCTGGTGCAGCTGCTGCTGGTTTCCGCTTCTTTGGCTTTGGCTCTTTGACGCCATCATCAGCACCAGAACTGGACACTTTCGCAGCTGCCGCTGGTGCTGCCGATCCGCCAGAGAGGGAGTTCTTGCGCTTTGCAGGCGCGCGAGGGGCGCTGGTACTGGTGCCTGCGGGATGGACACTGCTGGCGGACTTGACACCTGACTTTTTGGGCCCTGTGCTGGAGTTCGCCATTGGCGACAGCTGCTTCTTGACCACCGCTGCTAGGGACGGATGCTGCTCGTCAATCTTCGCCTACGTGAGTCAGAGAGGACCAAGAGATTTGTGAATTTCCACGACGCTATTTGTACTCTTGATACGATACAAAGCTAACCGACCTGCGGTACGTGGAGAGCACGGAACTTGGCATTCCATACCTATCAAATGAGCAATAACGACAAGAAATTGGTCAGCGCTGTCTTGTGTGAGTAATGTGTTAGATGTTGAGTATTAGAGACAGACCTCCTGCTCGCCTTCACTTAGGAGCTCCCACTGCTTCGCCAACTGACTGCGGAGCTCACGTCGCGACGCCTATGAATGAGTCCACATATGCACATAAAACACCACTACACATTAGACGCCATCGTGTAGACTCACTCAACTGGCGTACATCACGAACCTCTGGCTGGAGCTTACGCGCTGAGCGCTTGGATTCCTCAACGAACACCATCATACCGCTCTCAGGCACTCGCAAAAACTGCGATATAATACGCACAAGTTCAGTTCGGATCAGTTGCCCAATATTCATCAGCAGATTCTAAAAGATAGTCCTTGCAGCCCCACCATTTGCATCCTCCGAGCGCGGATCTCGGCGTATTTGTCCACCAGCACCCTGTACAATGACAACAACAGCAGCAGATACCGGTTGACCCCCAAGCCAGTCCATCAGCGAGTCGCACTTCATGCACATGTACATCTCTCTATTCGTCATTACGCACTGTTGACATTTGGTCTCGAACTGGAGCTGCTCGGCGGCGTCTTCGTACGACGTCGCGAGCGCCAGCACCTTGTGCTGCAGATCCACGAAGCGCATCTTCAGGTCGCTGAGCTTGGTCGCCCACTCTGAGTGCGCACCATCACCGACAGCGTCAGCAGCTTCTTGCGCCGCCTGATGCCTCGTGGGTGAGCCGCGGGGCGACGACGCGGGCGAGTCTGCGGAGCTGATGAGCTGCGCCACGTCCATTTTCGCGCAACGAGACTACTGCTTTGAAGCAAAACAGAGCAGTCATTGCGTTACATTCGTGGAACACTGTTGTGAATGTTGCAGGAAGATGAGCTGAGTATGAGTCTGAGGATTTGGTTAAGTCGCAAAGTCGACTTCAACTCAGACTCGGATCATTTGGATTTATATTCAGAAAAACAACGCAACTCAGACTCAGACATATTCTGACTTCTTTTATGTTCAGAGCAAACTGGTTGATGGCAAAATGGCTACATGATGTTAGAGAGAGGGGGGCTATCACCATTCATTATCTCATTGCGTGGTTGGTTGCATGAGGAGCTCACTACGCCGTCCATGCAGTGTGTTGCTAGACGAATGCCATGCGGGATGTGCCTGGATTAGATAGATCGAGAGACCAAAGAAGAAACAGATGAGGGAGGGAGCCACACAACGAGTGATCTACGCACGCGCTCCCCAGCTGTCAGTCTGATGACCACCCGCGCCAAGTGACGATCCTCTACAATGACTGTGCTATCGGTAGTAATATTCTAGTCCATAATGGACGTGCGTGCCTGAGTCTGACCGCAGCGAAGATTCCTTTGGAGCACTGGAGATTTGCAACAGCAATGCAGGCTTCTACACTATACGAGACACTCATTCGCAGCACTCACGGATCCTCCTTGTAGTATCCCGACCGATTGCTTCCAGTTCTTCATTTCGGCGCGTGAGGCTAGCTGCACACGTAGCACTCGGTACGTTTCTCCCAGCCCGATGGTCCAATTCGCTCGAGTCGCTACGCTTGCGCTCCTAGCGTCTACAGCAGTGGCGATGCAAGTGACAGCCAAAACAGCAGCCGCAGCTTCTCTATTGGGGCTACTCCAGCCAGCGACCAGCGTTTTGGAAGGCCCGCAGCCGAGATCCTTCAACTTGCTCGGGCTCTTTCTCCCTCCAGACAACGCTGCGCACGTCCAGTCGGCACCCCAACTCATGCCCGAAGCTGTTGTCAACACTGCTGCCCAGACAATTGCATCCGTGGCAATCAATGCTCCAGGCGTAGTCATCAACGCTCATGCGAATGTAGCACAAGTCACTGGTGATCTAGCGATGGAACTAGGAGCCAGCTTGGCAGCTCCAGTCGTCGCCGGCATGACCACGTCGACACCTGCAGCGCCCAGCACCAACGCATTGCCCCCGATTACTCCTCCGGTCCATGATGACACTGTCAGCAGTGCTAATGACTGGAAACCAGCCACTCCAGGCAACAACGTACCAAACGCGAACAGGTCTCCGATCGCTCAAGAGCCCATGCCAACGACGCCACAAATGAGCGAGACACCTCCCACCCAAAGTCTATCGCTCCCAGGAACCGTCATGCCGTTTGCATTCAGTGAGGCTCCCGAGACAACAGCACCAGTCTCGACCCCAAACTCCGTGCTCCCAGCAGCTCCAACTGCTGTCGATTTGCATAGCCCAGTGCCAGCTCTTCCGAAGGTAGAAGAAGCGACTCCGAAGCCAGCAACAAGAACTCCAAGAACTCCAACGGCTCAACGTCCTCCTCCAGCACCAACGTCAACAGTAGTCCAAATGTCAGCCCCGACACTTGCACCAATACCGACGCCGACACCGACGACGGCAGTTCCGGAGCCACTAGCAACCGCTCAACCTCCTCCGACAGTTGCTCCAACTCCAACACCGCCGCCATCGACACTGACACTATCACCATCACCCCCACCACTAACGATTCAACCGACATTGACGCCACCATCAATCCCAGAAACGCCGGCATCAACACTTGCGTCGTCCCCCGCACCAGCTATTGCTCCGACGCCATCACCAGCACCAGCTACTCCAACACCGACTCTTGCTCCAACTTCAACACCAAGCCCAACACCGACTGAGACCCCGACTTCAGCACCAACTCCAACGCCGGCTGAGACTCCTACCACCACACCTGCTCCAGTGGAGACAGTTCCTCCGACTTCGGCGCCAGGTTCAGCGCCGGCAATCCTTCCAATATCGGCAGCAGCACCAGCGTCGGCGCCGACGTTGGCCCTACTCCCACAGATCGTAGTCAACTCGACGCCGCAACTTGTGGTGGACGTGCAGATCCCCGCAGTGACTCCGACCCCAACTGCGACAACTGCGCCACCTCCACAGCCAACAGCCAAGCAAAGGCGCGAGGTGTACTTGACGGGCTTTGGCAAGTTCGCGGGTGTCAAAGACAATCCGACGCAGCGCATCGTGGAGTACATCGCCAGCGACACAACCGTGACGCAGTCCCGCGTGCTGGAAGTGTCCATGGCAGGTACGACACATCTCTTCTTATCTGCGGCTTCTCTCCTTGGCACTTATGAATTCGGCCTCAATGTCCATCCAACAGGTTCTCTTGAGATGCTCGCCCCCATGCGCTCGAAAGCCAAGGTACGTACATCTCTGTCTCTGATGCCAAGGTGTCAGCTGTGTGAAAGTAGTGAGGTGTCTCATAACTCTCCGTCTTCCTTATCATCCCCAGGACAATGGCCGACCGATGGTCTTCCTGCACCTCGGTGTCGTGCCGCTCGCGAGTGACTTCACGCTGGAGCTCATTGGGTACAATCTCGCGAGCTTTACAACCCCAGACGAGCGCGGTCGCACGGCGAAAAACGAAGTGATCGACTCGACGGAAGGCCCGTCGTTGCGAACGTCGCTCCCGCTTGACCAGCTGCGCGCGCAGCTGGCGCAGGTGAACCCGAAAGTGCACATCTCGACGGAACCCGGTCGGTTCATCTGCAACTGGGTCTACTTCCACTCGCTGCAGTGGGTCAAGCAGCAGCAGCAGCAGCAGGATGCCAGTAAGGTCAGCAATGCTTGCGCTTGTCTCTTAATTACTAGCAATGATTAGCAGCCATTCTCGTTCTTTTCACACTAATCGACTGTGCCTGCTGTGTATGGACCATCTCACACAGTTTGCGACGCTCGTGCTGCACGTGCCGCCGTTCGCTGAGATCTCGATGGCCGACCAAGTCCGCTTCGTCCGCCGCCTGATTGACTTGCTCGTGGATCTCTAGTCATCTGGCTGTCTAAATCGAGTGGTTGACAGTCGGCGGATATCATTCAACGGATCTTGTGGTGTCACGAGTGTAAATTGGTGTATTGATGGGTTGATAAACTGAAAAAAGAAGATACATGAAGCCGCCTCCACTCAATGTCTTGACGCGCTCCGACTCTATTGTCTACCCACTGTCCACCCGTCAGTGTCTACTTGACTTGGTCTCCATGACTCTTAGGAGTGTCTTCCTCAAAGATCTTCTGAGAGGATCAAAAACGATTTGCGTCGCGGCATGGGGGACATCACAAAGTCGGCGCTCAGACGCACGATCGACGCGCGGCGTCCGCGACAACTCGAGGTGGATAGCGGCGTGAGTTCGTCCAGGTCCAGCTGCGCGGCGATCGCGTCCTCCGAGATCATCATGTTGCTCTCGCCCACCGAGAAGTACGAGCCCAGTACCGTGAACATGCCTGCGAAGATGGACGCGAGCATGAGCGAGAGTACCCAGACCCGGTAGCCGCCGCTGCCGATGACGCTGCCCATGAACGCGCCAGAGAGCCCCGTGGAAAAGTACCCCACGGCGGTCATGATCCCCGCCGCACCGGCCGCGATGTCCTGCGGCAGATCCGACGGCACCGTGTAGCTCAAGAGCGTGTAGTTGCCCAGTAGGAAGACGCTCGAGAGGAACACGAGAACGCCCAGCAGCAGCACGCTGCATGTCGCGCTGAACACGTAGAGCGTGCCGAGCAGTACGGCCTGCAATATCGAGAAGATGAAGATCGGCATGACGCGGTCCGAGTTGAAGAGCACATCGCTGAGCCAGCCGCAGAGGATGCCGCCCACGAAGCCGCCGATCGTCCACGCGCCGCCAATGATCGCCGTGTCGGCCGTGGTCAGCGGTGCGTCGCGCACCGCGTCAAAGAACGAGAGGAACCAGTTGAGGAAGCCGTCGCGCGCCCACGACAGGAAGAACACCGCTGTGAGGTACCCGAGGAACGTGTAGTTGGACATGAGCTTCTTCATCTGCTCCTGCGAGGACATCGGAGGAGGACGCTTCGCTTGTCCTCGTGGGCCCTGTCGCCCTCGTCCTCGTCCTCCTCTGTTGATCGCCGTCGTATCGTCGTCGCTCGAGTCAGAGGAGGACGACGAAGGACCGAAGTCGCCGGCGCACGCAGACGCCTCGAGTGGTGTGCTCTTCACGTAGCAGAGGATCACGAGCGCCATGACGAGCAGCGTCACTCCGGGGATGATAAACACGAACGCCCAGCCGAACACCGAGATGATGCTGCTGCCCGCCCCAAGCGACAGAAAGTAACCGCTCGTGAGCATGATGTTGAACACGCCGGCGAATAAGCCGCGCTCGCTGGCAGCGTACCACGCCGCGTTAATCTTGACCACAGCGCTTGTGCCGAAGCCCTGCACGAGCACGTTGCACGCGTAGAGCACGACAAAGAGCGCCTTCTCCAGTGCCAGCGGCAGGTCGCAGAGGAAGAGCAGTCCCAGCGACAGGTTGCAGAGTGCGGCACCGAGACACGCGACGAGCATGCCGTTCTTGCCGCCAATGCGGTCCGTGATCTGGCCCGTGAACGGCGCCGTCGCGGCATATGACCAGGAGCCAGCAGACAGCGTCCTATAGTTGGTGGAGACCATGTGTGAGTGAGTGAGACGACCGTCGCGAGGCAACACACTCTCGTAAAATGGATGGATGGATACTCACCAGCCCATGAAGGTGGATGAGAATTGGAGCTGGTCGCGGATCAACGACACGTTCCCAGCCGCCACGTTGTACCGCGCCATGTAGAACGCCGCGTACGCGACGCCCATGGGGAACCAGTTCTGCAGACGCCGCCATCTATTGCCATAATGACCAACGCAGCAACAAAGATCGTCAGTGGTGCACTGTGCACACATGATGCCAAAGAGCTACATCCAGGGATGCAATCGCATGCACGCACCGGTACTTGCGCGAGTGCAGCGCGCGGCCCTCGGGGCTGAGCTCCACGTCGTAGGCGGCACCGACGAGCACGAACACGAGGATGAGCGCCGAAATGCCCGCTTCGATGTTCATGGTTGACACTTGCTTGCGGGCGGGTGTGTGTGTCGGGCGTTCGCTCCTTGGAGCTGCTGACAGTCTCTAGCTCTCTAGCTCTTGTTCGTGTGTCTGCGTGGCGGTGAGTTGCGAGATAGAGAGCCGGCGGCGGCGACACGGAGCACACGAGCGGAGCGAAGTCCGGAGGGATCCAGCCAGCGAGGGATCCTCAGCGAGCAGACCGCCTGCCCGCCCACCCGTTTTTGAGTCTGTTGCTGTGGTGGTTTCCCACCGAAGCCTCCTCCTTTAACGTTCCCTCATCATCGTTTCTTCTGTGTTGTGACGCTCGGAAAATGCGCATGGACGGGATGTGGCGGGTCCCGTCCACTTTACCGCTGTATATGATCCTGTATTATTCAATATATGCACGCAAAGCATAGATCTCGAGTAGATTAAGTCTGTAGGATTCTTCCAATATATAATTATTTCTATTATATAATGAATATTTCGTACAGACAGTAGTATTCTATAATACAGTTACGATTTTAACGGGTGCAACTGCGACAGGCTCTTTACTGTACACGAGGCTCCTCCCAAGAGCTCATTTTGAAAGGGCGTTCATTCACCATTTGCTTCTTTGTTTGACGCAAGCATTGCCGGTGCCGCGTTGACGCGCCGCGGTCGCCCTTTTGGTCCCATGCGTGCGCTTCTGTCGCGACTCCATCGCCGCCGTCCATTTGCTTCTTCGCTTGGCTCAACGATCAATCACTGCGAGTGGCGCTGCTGTTGTTGTCAGCGCATTCAGATTGAGATGACACTCTGCCAGAGCATGGAGACGTCCGAGCCATGATGATCTATGCTCAAGTCACCCTTGTCACCACCTTCGCGGTGTCTGCGACGGCAAACGCGCCGGCTGCAGAGGTGACCTGGTCCAACTATTCCACGCGTACCACTTCGACGCCAACGACGGCTGCGCCACCGAAAAGCCACCACAACGTCTCGCAGTTCGAGCACCCGCTCAACTGGTTCTGGAAGATGCAAGCGATGGTGCCACTCTTCTCCTGCTCCGGTGCCGAAGGGTCATGAAAGGTAAGCGCCTGTGACGTTGTATTCCTAGACGCCAGCTTCGACGACGAAGCGTCCAGTGACACCACGCCCAAACGCTCGTACTCTATACCAATGGCTCCAGGCACAGTGCTCCAGTCGCTCCATGGTCGTCACGCACAGCTCTAGCACCTCTCAAACCATTGACCCCTGCACCTACGACGACTATTCCACCGACACCTGTGGTCTCTAACACCCCACCACCAATTCCCACATACCGCCGTGACGCAACATTTCGTCGCCGTTCTGCCTGTAATCGAAAGAGATGATAGTGTTTTCGATTGTTGTAGTAGCTTAGTGTTGTTGCTGTTTGTAGTCATCCTCTGACTGTAAAGTAAGCGAATCGATACTATGTAGCAGCATTATTTGCCTCTCTACCATCGTCTTCTATTGCTTAGAGTGTGAAGTTTGGACTCCATGAAACATAATCGTCGAGAGTGCAGGCTGCTAGTGTAACCGATGGAGGAGTGCGAGCGCGAGAACCAATCCCAAATTGACGAGTCAATCAGATGAATTAGGAAGTTAAAGCTAAATGCTTCCCACAACACCATTGGTAGAAAATATCCAGCTCGCACTGAGCATTCCTATTGAACTCATTGGCAGCCATAAGTGAACTTGGATAGGGTGAAAGCCCAGTTCGTCCTGCGAGTGAGTAAAGAGCTCAGGGGCTGAGCTCCTGGCTGAGACTCCGGCTGTCCATTGGACGAATCCTCTCTGCCATCGAGCCCCAGTCTGATGGATTGCTGCTGGAGAACGGCTACGAAGCGGATGACGCCATGCAACATGTTGAACCAATCGTGTCTGCAACAGCAGTCAGCATGTAAAGGCGCTGCAATGCCTCTCTCTCACTTTCTTTGAGCGCTGTTACGCGCCTGACTGATTGATTGACCACCTACCTCTGAAGTGCTTGAGGCATCACCTGTCGACCACCTGGTCAGATCGCCGTCTGGTTCAGCTCTAGAGACACTCACTTAGTAGACCTGCTGTTCATCTGGTTTCGTGGTCATGAGGACTCCCAACCGGAAAGATCCATTTGCGTGATGACAGAGACACAGTGGCGAGCGACGCATATGATCCGCCCTGCTAGTCAACAATGATAGTGAGAGAGCGTATTGGTGAAAGTAGTGGGCTTGTCGCAGGCGATGAGAGATCTATGTCCGACGATCTCTCTCTCTCTGTTGTATCAGCTGCGCTCCGATTCATAAGATGACCATCGCGGCTCAGCCAGTGGAGGTGAGTGAGCACAGCCACGCACGGCAAAGGTGTGAGCTCTAGACTGAGAGTGGGAGCCCCAACTCAACTCGGCAGGGGCACTCGCGCCCCCTTTCTGCAGCTCATTCCGCAATTCGCCGCCTCCCAAGCGCAATTGTCCTCCTACCCCTCGCTCGTCTCTGCGAGTTCCACCACCTCATCGACTCTTGATCCAGTCCCTACGAGCAATCACCACCTCCACGATGATTTACGTCCGAGCCACCCTTGCGGCCATCATTGCGGTTTCTGCGATGGCGAACGCGCCGACTGCGGACGCGACCTGGTTCTTCGGCCCTCCAGCCAAGACTCCATGCCCGACCACGGCGGCGCCAAAGAGCTACAGCGCCTCGCAGTTCCAGCTGCCGTTCAGCTGGTTCAGTAAGACGCAGACAGCTGCGACGCCATGCCCCACCACTGCGGCTCCAGTGACCAAGGCCCCAGAGACCCAAATGGCAGCGACTCCGTGCCCAAAGACGCTGGCGCCAACCAAAGCCTCGATCACTCCGTGTCCAACGACGAAGGCTCCAATTGCCCCATATCCGAAGACGCCAGAGCCAACCACCACAACCCCAGCGCCGATGACCGTCGCTCCTGTTGAAACCCCAGCGCCAGAGATTTTGGCTCCAATTGAGACTCCTGCACCTGAGACTGTCACTCCGGTTGAGACCCGGAGCCAACGGCGGCTAGCCCTGAACCAGTTACCACTGAGTCAGAACCAGCTATTGATGTACCAGTTGTCCCAATCCCAATGTCATCCACTTCTCCTGAACAATCCACTGATACTCCAGTGACCCAAGAACCGTCGACCATTGTGTTTGAACCAGTGATCGACGCGCGAGTCTCTCCGACATTAGCGATCGCTGCACCTGAGTCAACGACTGATGTGCCGACGACCCTGGAGCAACCGTCTGCTGTCCTAGCTACTTTAGAGCATACCAGTGGATTGCCAGTAAAGATTCCATACCCTTCCATCCTGAAACCATCCGTGACAAAAACTCCTGCCTCAACGTCCAAGGCTCCTACCACTCCATGCCCGTCGACTGTGAAGCCTACCGTGACCAAGGCTCCAGTTTCGACCACCAAGACTCCTACGAAGACGCCAGCTTCGACCACCAAAGCTCCTGTGAAGACGCCGGCTTCAACCCCAAGCCCTGACTCCAACGTGAAGCAAGTTGGCTCCAGCGTGAAGCAAGTCGGCTACTAAGAACGGAAGAGAGTTCTTGATGACTGTAGACCTACCTATCTTGTAGCCATCTGAATTTTGTACCTCTTTGTAGCGTCATTCTACATAGATTTACTTTTCTTTGACTTTGACCAAAGCCAATTGACCCCTCCGTTCATGTTTTGTTCACTTGCTACTCTCAACTACTGAAACTCTCACCAACTGGAGCTCGTCGCGAAAAAGCTCCAAATCGAAACCACTCGGCACAAACTGACTGGTCAGCAATCGCTGAGCTATTTTTTACTGTCGAACTCACTCAAGATCCGGTGACTGAAGTATTCAGTCCGCAGCCCCCAGTCAACGAAGCGAGCACCAAGAGAGGTGAGCAAAGTGGGAGAGCTCGACACTCACGAAGTCGCAGCAGGAAGGGGCCGCTGAGCTTCCCTCGCGAGCGGAAGGGGACTGAGAAGAGACCTGCGAAAGGCTCGCGGCACTCAAGCTCCCTTTCACAGACAAAAAGCGGTTGGCTATTTATTTTTTTCAGAGGTGTATTCGACAGAAAAATTGAGCCAAACTCGCTCTTTCGCGCTTTTCAGAGGGTATTGTTTGACGGTACAGTACCTGCTCAGTAAAATGAGTATCAGCTGTATATCCGCGCTGCATCTATTCTTTTACCATTTTACCAATTTACATGTCTCAGCTGCGTACCTAAAAGTACATAAGTCTTATAAATACGTATCCTGAGACTGATTCTTGTTCTCAAAAATGTAAAATCGCGTCATTTTGTGGGTTTTTTGGCTCTGTCTATCTCTTTACAACCACAGACATCCAGCGCGCGCGTGAATCATTCTAATATGATTGTCCATAGTGAGTACCAATGTGAAAAGGCGACAGACAGACAATCCATCCATTGAGGCAGCTGGCAGCTGGCAGGCCGCCATGATCTCTACATCGCTCGCCTGATGGCCTCTACGCGTCCGCATGGGCTTCTACAGGGAGCGCGCTCTCTTCCGCGACGCGCACACTCATATCCACATTACCAGTCGGTCGCGCGCAGCAGCAGCTCCAGAAGCCGCGCTTGTTCATTAGCGCAGTGCGATACTACTACTACATGAAGGCACTGGCGACGTGGCTGGCGCTCGTGGTGCTCTTGCTCGGTGGTGCCAGCGATGATGCGCTGTGTGCGGTGCACGCGCAGGAGAAGACAGCGACGACGACCCCAGCGGCGGGCTTTGGCTTTGGCGACGGCGCCGTGAACGCCACGCCTGGGTACATGTACGGCGGCGGCAAGGAACGTGTGGTGGATGGTACAGGTGATGGCGGTGCCTCTGCAGTGGCGGTGCAGGCGTTCGACGCGAGTGACAGTGACGGGAAAACAGCGCAGGACATCGACGTGCTACTCGCGCCAGAGCGCACCAAAGCCCCGCTACTGCGCGACAGTGAAGGCTCAGTCGCGAATGAGGCAGATGGAAACGAACCAGCGACGTCTGCGGCTGGCACCACTAGTACAGAGGAGGAAGAGCGCGCCGAGCAGACCAAGTACTCGCTCTACAGAGGCAACTCGACGAGCGCGACACGCGTGACCCCGACGCTCCCGCCGGGCAACAGCTCCACCGTGAAGGCGTTGAGCGCGGACTCGGACAGCGCACTGATCGCAGCGTCGCCGTCGTCGACTGCCGAGAAGAAAGGGTACACGTTTGGGAGCACGCGCTACACGAATGACCGCCTGACGCCTGTGATCAAAAAGGACGACACGCCAGCGACAGTAGCTCCAGCACTGGTGCCAGAGCCAACTCAGGCGCAAACGACACAAGCACCGGCTCCACCGGCTACAAGCGCTCCAGCAACACCGGCTACCAATGCTCCAGTTCCAGCGGCGACTACAGCAGCCCCGCCAATAACCGCCAATGCTCCAACACCAACAGCGCCACCGGCTACCAGTGCTCCAGCGGCAACGACAGCAGCCCCAGTGGAAACTCCAAAAGTGCCAGCGCCACCGACAGCAACGCCAGCATCAGTGATTACTGTTACACCAGCAAATACAAAAGCTTCGGAACCAGTCAGCTATGCGCCAGCGGCGACAACCGAAGCGCCAGCACCAACCGCAGCGGCGACTGCTCCTCCAGCGGCGTTCGTGGTGGTTGGAGGGTCGACTGCTATGAAGACTCCAAACTCAGCGCCAAAGCAAACAGACCGGCCGACTGAGGCTCCGAAGTCCTCCGCAGCTCCGCAGCCGGTTCACAGGATACCAACTGTAACTCAGCCCGCCCAACCAGCTCAAAAAAATGAAGCACCCGCGTCAACACCAGCTCCTGTTACACAGGCTCCACCAACGAGAGCTCCCACCCCTCAAGCTACTGAAGCGAAAGCCCCAGTGCCGGTTTTGTCGGCCCCCACTACTTCTACGAACAAGCCAAGTGCTGCTCCAGCTCAGACTCAAGCCCCCGTTCCTTCTCAAGCTCCAGGTTCCGCCCAAACCCCTGCCCAGGCTTCAGCTTCCAAGCGGCCATCAGCACCAGTGCCAGTTCAGACTCCTGACCAGACTCCAGCACCAGCCTCGAACTCGCAGGTTGTGATTGTGCAACCTCCTCCTTCTGCACAGCCCTCCCAAGCGCCAAAGAGAGCTCCAAGTCAAGGACCATCTCCCGCAACACCTTCATCATCTGTTCCCGCAGCGGAACAGGATCAGCAGGTTGTGGGCACGCGTCCTGCAGCAGCTGGAGCTGCGGCTCCCAGCTCCGCCACCAAACGCCCTGGTTCGTCTGACAGCGCGGCACCATTTCCTTCTCGTCAGCCAGCGTCTCAGGGCTCGGTTGCGAGTGGTAGCGGTGTTGACAAGCCTGGAGTGGTGCATCCTGGCGTTCCTGTTGACTCCGCGGCAACAACACCAGCTTTGACGCCTTCGAATAACGCTAAACATCGACCCGGAAGCGAGACAGGAGCCACACGCGTATCAAGCAGCAATACGACTCCGAACACAAACAGTTCACCTCAAGGAACGCCTCGACCATCTGAGACCAATGCCACCAGCAACGGCTCAGGGCGACCACAGGAATCAAACAATGGACACCTCCAGGAAACGCTGCGTCCGCTTCGTACTGTGAGACCAGGCTCCCAGGCGTCGGAGACGAGCAAGCCTGACGATCACAGACCTTCGTCCCAGTCGCAGACTGCGACAACCGTGACCAAAACGCAAGTGACAACGTCTTCATCTTCGAGCCCGCAGTCAGGAGTTCCAGGTACGCAGTCGACCACAACGACAACCGTCACCACAACAAACTCTAGGCCGCAAGCAAGCAGAGCCCCTGCGTCATCTGACGACAGCCCTGGAACTGTGAAAGCTCCCGTTCAACCTGCTGATGCGGCTCAGACGCCATCCTTCGTTATCACCGTTCCAGAGAAACCAACGACCTCGCAGGCACCTCAGGCTGCTTCGAAGCCTCAGGGATCATCGCCACCAGCTGGCACCAATACTGGTGGATCCTCCAATATCCGATCTGAGCAGCCCAAGGAGCAGCCGAACGCCCTAAAGCCGGTACCAGAGACCCAGCGACCTGCTCCAGCCCCTGCTCCAGCCAAGGTGGAGTCCAAGCCTCAGGGATCTCAATCTATGTCGATCCAACCTCAGTCTGGAGCAGCTGTACCATCGCCAGGCAGTCAGCCGTCTTCCGGCCAATCGCACGTGCAGGTGGAACAGCCAAAGAATCAGAAGCCAAGCAACTCCGGTGCGTCAGATCCGCAGCAAACCCGAGCCAAGGGAGGCAGTGCGCAGGCTCCAGCTCCTCAGCTAGCGTCTTCTACCACCGGCAGCAAGCCGAGAGCCAGACGCTTCCGTTAACTCTCGCCTCGCTGTCCTCCCATCCATTCCGTTAGATGTTGTTGAGATGGGGAGGTAGATCGATTATCCATCCACACACAGTCGAGCCCTTTGCTGAGTTGAAGGTGTTCATGCGTACAAAGCCCAGTCTTGAGTCAAGATGTAAGAAGAGAGAGAGAGAGAGAGAGTGGGGCTCCAAGGAAGAAGTCCCTTATGTGTGCCAGCCATCCGGGGGCAACTCAATGTGTTTAAAAGTCAACATGGAATGCGTTACGTTTGACGGGACGCCGCCTTGCTCACTTGCTCTGAAACGACTTTGCCACTTTGGCCAGCACTACACAGCAAACAGCAAACAGCAGCACCACCACCAAGGACTGATTCGATTGAGCCATGGCGATCTGTGTGAGGTGCGGTGGTAGATGCATGCATGGACTTGCTTGACTCTCTGTGTGCGAATATTGCTAACCTCATACGTGCTGCTCACTATGTTGAGCAGGGTCGTACTTCCATCCGACGAGTTGGTGCGCGTGACATGCGCGGAGAGCGACGCCCGCGTGCGCAACCTCCTCAACAATATCAGCAGCGCCGAAGACAACGACAAGGGCGACCCACTGCTTCCTGTAGGCACTGGACACAAGAAGAAAAATAGAAGGAAGAAAATGGACAAGGAGCTGGGAGGTGATCGTACGACGCAACAAGTCTTCCCGTTGGGCGCCAGCGCTTCACCATCGGCTACTAAACTCTCGAACGCACCACTCGAGGCGCCGGTTTGGGACTTGGTGCTTGTGCGAACGGGCCAAGGTACGTGAGCTTTGTCAGCTCTTTAGGCCGACTTGCTCGCAGGGAAGGCCTGGATGGCACTGATGTGAATGGGCTAACAGTCTGATGATAACGTTATGTGTGCAAATTGGAATCGCAGTGCTTGATCCAGATGCAGTTGTGTGCGATGCGCTTCAGGATCTGGATATTTTGGACTGCCGACCTCAGCCAACACCACAGACTAGCACGCGCAGCACCAAACAAAGTGAGCCAAGTGTATCAAGAGCTTTACGGACAACGTCGAGCTCTCAAGCACGCACGGTATTAGAGCCTGGGCTTTGCAAAGCAAACGCCTACCACGCGAGACGCATGCTCGCTAATAGGAGACTGTTGCGGACGGCGAGATGCAAGCAGAAGCTGAAGATCGCAGCTGGTGATAACCGGAAAGGAGGGCAGTGGTGGTTTCAGCACTGCTGCTCAACAGTTTGTAGCTCCTCAAGCACACCACCGATGACACAAGGATCACCATCATCATCCATTGAGCCTGCCATACTCCTGCGTGGCGGGATGCAGCTTCTGGACCAGCTCTCTGCCCTCGAAACCGAAGTCTCCAGCCTGCTGCTTTTCGTGCGCGACTCGAACTCTTCTTCACGAGGTGGGACTGGCGGCAGCGCAAGCTCCAAAATCAAGATCGAAGAGCTCCTTCCACCGCTACTGCGGGTGTTCCGCGCGCTTTTCCAGCACCGACAGCAGCATGCGCGCCAGCAGCTGCTCACAATGACCAAGTTCCCCATCACGGAGGGTGACTACACCCAGGACCTGAGTCGCGCGCTCAAGGACGCGACCACCGAGTCGCTGCTCCCCGGGGTACCCGTGCTCATGCAGGGCTGGGTGGTCTGCGCCGAGTGGGGGGCGTTCTGGCGAAACACGCGACGGGACTACGCGTGCCTCTGCGACGATGGCATGCTGAGCTTCTTCGCCAGCGAGAGGCAGTGCTCCGAGTACCTCTTCGCGCTCACGCGCGCCAGGAATGGCCATTATGGGCCACCAACAACAGCGTCCCAGTCATCTTCGCCCTCTGAGTCTGGCAGTAGCAAGAAGGGTCCGCTCAAGGTCACCATTGTCCCGCAGTCCCAGATCGACCTCGCGGACACCACGGGCGGCTGGAGCGTCCGCAAGGGCGACACCGGAGAGGCCAGTGACCGTCACGTTTTTGCACTCTTTGACAACAGGGAGCAGAAGAGCAAACTGCAGCAGCTGCGGCTGATCGTAGATGTCGACAGCGACGACGACGCGAACAAGTGGGTGACAGCGATCAGCGCCGAGCTCAAGCAGAGCGAGGCTCTGACCAACTTGAAGAGTTACTCTGAGGCGTTCTTTCAGAGTAGGAGTAGCAATGAAAGTACTACTGAGGCTCCTCAGTGCCCAGCAACAGCAACAGCAGCTGCTCAGAGCTTCGCGCTGCCGCTCCGGTGGCTCCACGCGCAGATGGAGCGCGTGAACGGACGATGCGCGCGCCACCAGCGGCTCCGGTGCGTGAATCTGAGCCAAGCGCTCAAGGATTTCCGGCGCGATCGCATCCAGATCAACGGGCTCCTGTACCCCAGCGCATGTGTCAACGAGATGCTCATTGCGCTCACCACAAAGATCCTCAGCACGTTGACAACCACAGCAGCAACAACTCAGAAGCAGAGACATACAGTTACCTCGAAAGAGGCGTCGTCACCACTAGAGATGATCGCCATGCGCCTCGCAAAGGAGCTGCTCGTGTGCAGCTCTCGGACGGACGGTGGCGGGGACATCCTCGACGCGTTGCACCTGGTGTTCCCGTCCAGCAGCTTCAGCATCTGCCCACGCCCAAATGAGATAACGCCCGTCTCTGTGTCTCTATCATCGACCGAGCCCAGTAGTTCACCTTCTTTGTCATGCTGTGGTCCAGATTCAGAGTCAGCGACGCCGACGGCTGAGATCACGATCACAATGCGCTACTGGGTCATTCCGAGCGGCTCCATGGCGCATGACGAGCAGCATCAGCGCAGTGCTGGTGACGAGGTCCCAATAAAGAAGAAGAATGGCGACAATGGCGGGGACCTGGACAAACTGGAGGTCGTAGGGACCTACTTCAAGAGGCTGGTGGGCGACTTTTACAATTGGCACGAGGTCGAGGGCCATGTGAAGATCAAGTTTCTCCGTTGAGTATCAAGTGAGTCTTGATTGACATTTGATTATTGGGCACGCATCTTAATTACATAGTTGTGAGACTCACCAACTGCTGCCATTGTTTGGTCACTCATTTGCTTTTGTGCAGCGAATTGGAGCTCACTCTTCGGATCTGCGACGCGTTGAGCATCCACCAGGGCTTGGACAGCGGCGCATTTCCATTTGCATTGGATCCGGGCTTCGTCGAGTTATCATTGCCGTCGAAGACTTTGGGGTTCGCACCAAGCGCTTTGGTGATGGCTCCACCACCAGTGGTGGTCATGCTCTTTCTATTGACTGGCGCATTGGAGGACTTGGGGCGGTCGGCCTTCAACGAGAGCGGGCGAGCGAACCAGGACGCGCAACAGTGCTGCTGGAACGCGGCGAGTAGCTCCTGCTTGGAGGCTTCGAGCGCGACTGGGTTTGGTTCGTCAGCGTCGTCGTCCGAGCCGCCAAACGAGCCGAAGATGTAGCGGTTCCAGTTGAGCAGGCGCGAGCCCCAGGTCTGCACGAGTTTCTTGTTGGTGGCGAAGAGGAGGATGGACGGCTCCTGCTGCTTTGTCGCGCTCTCATCTTCGTCCTCGCTGCCTTCGTCTTCGTCACTACTGCTGTCGTCACCCTTTGAAGCCTTGGCGCGGCGTTTCTTCTTGGTGCTGTCTGCTGTGTGAGGGGCAGTACCCCCGCGAACTTTGGCGCTGGCGAACACCTCGAACATGAGCATCGAGTACATTGGGTCCACCTGCACGTGGAAGGACGTGAGCTGGAACACGTCCACGGGGTCGTCATCGCCAGGGGCTACGTAGCCTTTCAAGTAGCCCTCGCCCAGCACGTAGTAGAGCAGCTGCGCCTGCGTGCATGAGCGTCGTGATGATGACGACGAACGGCGCGGCTGCTGCTGCGCGCTCTCGCCGAGCCACGCGGCGCGCGGGATGCGAACCAGGTAGCCCTCCATGCCCTGCGTCTGCTCTTGAGTTTTGCTGCTGGGCTCTTGTGTGTGGCGTCGAGGCTGAAAAAATCAGACTGACTGACCCTGAAGGGAAGTGAGCGAGGGGGTGGAGGCTTTTGCTGGCTGCAAATTCCTTCATGGAGCTTCAAGAAGCCTGTCTGCGCACACGCTCAGGAGATCACAGAATCAGGACCCAGAGGAAGAGAGATGGGATGTGATTTGCTGCTGAGACCCTAGGCCCTGAGCCCGCCCGCATATTGGCTCAGACGACCCCCATGCACTTGGCTTGGCTCTAATGGCGAGTGCTTTGTATTGTTTGCTTGTGTGTGTACAGCTCCTCGAGAGGAAGAGCCAGGACGATGGTCAAACACTCGAAGACGTGAGCGAGGCAGGACGATTGACTGGCGTTCAGTGATCGGCTCTATTTTTGTCCTCAAGTCACCTGTCGTCCTCACCGAGTACTATGTGCAGCCGATAGTTCGTTGTGTTAAACCACCAACCACTTTGCCACATCTCGCTGGTTCATTTTCATCAAGAACCATTTAATTTACAACTGCATATACACGCGAATAAAATCTTGGTGATGTCGGCAATGAGCCTCAACCACTCGCTCGCCCGTCCTTTGCTCATCTCTTGTGCCGCTTATAACAAACTCACGACGACACGGGGATGTTGCTAGAGTTGTGTGAGCGCGAGACGGAGGACTTGGTGGGAGACTGCAAGCCGGACGCGCCGGACGCGCCGGCGGTCGGACAGGAGGACGAAGACGCCCCTGCTTTCGATGGACTACCACTGCTGCTATTTGCGCTCATCGTCTCTGTCGTCGGCGACGAGAGGTCCAAGTCGTATTCACTGTACTGCTGACTGGTGCGCAGGTGCTTCTCGTAGAGCTTCATTACCAAATCCACAAGCTCTTTCTTCTCAATGCATGAGATGTCGCTGTAGCCCACGCGGTCGATCGCTGCCTTGAGCTGCTTGATCGACATCTCCGGCACTTTCTCAATTGTCTCGCCGTTCGCGAGCGGGTTCTTGAACACCTTGAGCGGTTTCTTTTTCTTCTTCTTTGGCGACACGTCGGGGCTATTATTGCTCGCCATGGTCTCTAAATGCAGCGGCATGAGCCCGATCATCACGCGCAGAAACTGCGTCGCCTGCACAAAGAAATCGTTCGGACGCGGACTGTTGTGGCCGCCTGGGAACTTGAACAACTGGTTCGGACCATTGTGCAGCTTGTAGAGCGCGATCACGTGGTGCGGACCCACGAGCTCATCCCGATTGCCTACCACGAAGAATGTCGGAATCGTGCATTTGTTCACCTTCGCGATGGGCTTGAGCTTGAACATGTCGAACTTGGCGCGGTTTTTGATATCCCGACGGATCAGCCGCATCACGAGCTTGACTGCAATCTTTGGGACGCCCAGCTTCCCGTCATCGACTAGTTCCGTCGCGAGACGCGGCAGACTGGAAAATGGTGAGTCCAGTACCATGGCATTAATCTGCGGGTCGGTCTGCGCGTACAGCAGCGCCGCGACCGCCCCCATGCTCCTCCCCCATAGACAGATACTTGACGTCTCCTCCGTTTTGCGCAGATACTCGACCACAGTCGCGATGTCGCTCTGTTCATGGTACCCGAGCGAGACGTACTTGCCCTCCGAGAGGCCCGAGCCGGCAAAGTCCAGTGCAAAGACGCTGAAACCCGCCGGGATCGCGTGGGTTACGATCTCCAGTCCGCCCAGGCGGCACGACGAATTGCCGTGCAGGATCACAATGCACGGCAGCTTGGCGCTGCAAATGGCATATGCGTAGACAAAAGGCATAGCAGGTTAGATTATAGCTGTCCACGCATTGTATACAACGCACGCACACACACACATAAACGGCAACGCACTCTTTTTCCATGGTCTTGGGCTTCCACCAGCTGCACTCGAGCGTGTAGCCACCCTCGTTCTTGAGCTGCAGGTCCACGCGATGCGTCACGACGTCGTGGATGAGCGCGTGTTTTGGGCCTAGGTCCTCGATCGAGTACTGCGCACGCAGTGGGCGGATCACCGTCATCACGAGCCCTTCGTAGCCCTCCTTGATCATCGCCCACATGCCGCGCCGTTGTTCGCCTGCCATGTTGAGAGAGAGAAGAGAGAGGGGGTTGTTAGAGATTAGCTTGTGCATGCAGCAGTCTGTCCACATTACACGCATGCACACGCATACAGCGAGAGAGAGAGAGAGAGAGAGAGGGACGTACCGGCGGCGCTGGTGTCTTCTTCCACCATTTTCGCTGTTTCTCGCCTGGTTTCTCTTTCTTCTGTAATTGCAACTGGAAAATAGCACCGCACAAAAAAATTTGGAGTGGGTTGCACCCTCTTAAAGATGATCGATCGTATATTGGAGGTGTCGCAGATGGGTTCATACCGCGCGACCTGTTATGAACATGCTATTGCAATTTGGCAATGCCAGCAAATATGCGGTAGCATTTCGGCTACAAGTTGCAAATACTGCGCATTTTCCGCTGAATGTTGAAATACTGGCCGCATGCTTACTTCAAGACTTAAAGCGGTGCGCTTTTGAATACGAGATCCGAGCGAATGATGAGCTTCCTGGCAACTCGCAAAATGGCTTGGCCAGATCTGCTTTTGGCGGGAAGTTGCTATTTTTGGCGGGCAAGATTGAAAGCGCAGGATGACCGAGATGGTGGTGGCGATGGTGGACGAGCAGCTGGAGACCAAGGGAGACACGTTGACGGAGGTGCAGACACAGACACAGACGCAGCTACCAACGCAGCAACAACAACAAGCAAAGACGACTGACATGCCGCCTGCCGACGCGAAGGAGCACTTGAGCGCCATTGACAGCGCTGCTGCTGGAGCGCCGCAGTCAAAGCAGCCAACGAAACAAACCCCCGCTGAGAACGAGGAGCAGGACGAGGAAGTGGTCGTGACGCTGGACGAGGTGCTGCGCCAGGATGCGATGCTCACAGAGACAGCAGACGCGGTGCTCGGCGCGAGCAGTGAGAGCGACTGCAGCTACCCGCTCGGGTACATCCGCCAGGCGCTCTACGCGTGTCTAACGTGCACGCCTGAGTCGGCGGACGAGACGACGCGCGCTGGCGTGTGCCTGGTATGTATGTGTATGGCATGCTTTTTCATTATATTTATTTATGAGGAGGAAGTAGGACTAAAGCTTATGTTTATTGTGCTGCAAATGATATAGGCGTGCAGCTACAATTGCCACGAGAACCACGAGCTCATCGAGCTGTACACAAAGCGCGACTTTCGATGCGACTGTGGCAACACCAAGTTCCCGAAAGGTACTTTTACCTAACGATGACGACATTTCATTCGCTTTGATGCCTGATTTCCTCTACGACCGTTGTGCGATCTCTAGAAAACCCATGCAAGCTTGTGAGCGACAAGGCGCCGAAAAATGAGCGCAACCTTTACTCGCAGAACTTCATGGGCAAGTACTGCTCGTGCCATCGTCCGTACCCGGACCCGGAGCGCACGACCGAAGAGATCATGCTCCAGTGTGTGGTCTGTGAAGACTGGCTGCACGCAGAGCACGTGTTCCCAACAGCAAGCGACACTGATGCGGATGCTAACGACGAGAGCCAGCAGATGCCTGATGACTTTGACGACTTCATCTGCATAGCGTGCATGGAGAAGCACCAGTTCCTGCTGGCATACGACATGGACGACGAAGACGAACAGGAAGTCGAGCAAGTTGAGAGCAGTGTTGAAGCTCAAGAAGACAAGACGGCAGCTATAACGACAACAGCACCGAACGCAGCGTGCGTGTGCCTTCTGGACAAGAAACTGCAGACGCTCGACGCCCGAGAGGACACAGCGGAGCTCAAGAAGGTTCGCCCGACGTTTTGGGCTCGAGAGTGGCGCGACGCGCTCTGCAAGTGCGCCAAGTGCGTGTCGCGCTTTGAGAAGGCACAGATCGCGTTCCTGCTCGACCCCGAGGACTCACTGCAGGCGTACGAAGAGGTGGCTCACGAGCGGCGACGCGCCGAGGGCGGCGACGCGGAGGAGCAGGCGGCGCGTGCGTTCTCGTCCAAGCTGTCGCACCAGCAGCAGGTGGAGATGGCGATCGGCTACTCGCACATGAAGAACAGTCTGCAGGAGTACCTCTCGACGTTCGCCGCGGGCGGGAAGACCGTGCGCGCCGAGGACATCCAGTCGTTCTTCGAGGATCTGCGCCAGAAGAAGCGACAGAAGACTGACCCGTGAGCTACAGATTACAAGAATGTATGAAGTAGAGCATTTCTCCAATGTTCTATGAATGAAATCGACCGATCTACTTTGATCTATATTGCTATCTAAAGCCAACTCACCTTATCGGATACAGCTTCGAATGCATCCACCCTATTGGCATAGTCTGCTTGAATATATATTTGAAAAATTAGTTCGTAGCTTCCACACAATGATGCTGGTATTGACTTCCAGCTCTGGGCTTTCTCTCTCTTGCTCTGTCTACGTTCGTGCATTTGCTTGCTTACTTCTGGAAGCTGCCCAGGAACTCAAACACCTTGGCTGACAGCGTTGGCTTAGCACTTAGCGGCTCGCCGGGGACCGCAGTCTCGAGCGTCGCCGCTAGCCGCGCTCCCTGATCAATCGCGCGCTTGGCGTCCAGCTCGCCCGCTTCGTCGGCGCCACCGATTCGGAACACGGTCATCCCCTTCTTCTTCAGCGGCTCCTCCAGTTCGCGCAGCGGGATCTGACCGGCGCAGACTACCACGTTGTCCACGTCCAGCACGTGCTTCGCCCCCTTCTTGTCCGTGTAATGCAGTCCGGCGTCGTCGACCTTGTTGTAGCTCACACCGCCGATCATGTTCACGTCGCGGTGCTTGAGTGACAGACGGTGGATCCAGCCGGTCGTCTTGCCCAGGTCCTTGCCATGCTTCGTCGCCTTGCGCTGCATCAAGAACACCTCGCGCGCTGACATTGGCACGTCCTGCTTCACGCCCTGCACGCCGCCACGCACCGAGTTGGACGTGTCGATACCCCACTCCTTTGCGAACAGCTCAATGTCCAGACTCGCGGATTTGCCCACGTGCGTCAAGAACTCCGACACGTCGAAGCCAATGCCGCCAGCACCGATCACAGCTACGCGCTTGCCCACAGGCACTTTGTGCTTGAGTACGTCGATGTAGCTCAGCACCTTTGGGTGGTCGCTACCCGGGATCTTCAAGTCGCGCGGCGACACGCCCGTGGCGATCACGACCTTGTCGAAGCCGCCAGTGGCGAGATCGTCCGCAGATACGCGCTGGCCGAGCTTCACGTTCACACCCGTGAGCTTGAGCTTCTTCTCAAAGTACCGCAGCGTCTCGTAGAACTCCTCCTTGCCCGGGATCACCTTCGCCATGTTAAACTGGCCGCCGATCGCGTCCGCTTGGTCAAATAGTGTCACTTCATGTCCGCGCGTGGCGGCGGCAGTCGCGAATGACAGACCCGCAGGGCCGGCGCCAACTACAGCGACGCGTTGCACGTCTGCGAGAACATTGCGAAAAAAATAAGGAGTCAGTATTTGTGCGGTGATCATCAAAACAGCCTCAAGCCAATCTCATACCGTCCGTTGGCGTGTAATTCAACTCTGTCTCGTAGCCCGAGCGCGGGTTCACCAGGCAGCTCGCAGTGATGCCCTTGAACGTGTGGTCGAGACATGCTTGGTTGCACCCGATGCACGTGTTGATCTCGTCTTCGCGGCCTTCTTTCGCCTTGATCACAAACTCCGGGTCCGCCAAGAACGGACGCGCCATCGACACCATGTCTAAGAGCACACAAAGAAATTAAGGCAACCTTGTCAGTATCTATGCAACACACACCCCTTGGCTGACTCGATAGAAACGCCGCCAACATACCTGCGTGACCGTCCGCGATGATCTGGTTGCCCACCTCTGGCGCGTTGATGCGGTTCGTGGTGATCAGCGGGATGTTCACCTCGCCCATCATCTTCTTCGTGACCCACGAGAACGCGCCGCGCGGCACGCTCGTCGCGATCGTCGGGATGCGCGCCTCGTGCCAGCCGATGCCCGTGTTGATGATCGTCGCGCCGGCGTTCTCAATCTCCTTCGCGAGCTGCACGATCTCCTCCCACGTGCTGCCCTTCTCGATCAAATCGAGCATCGAAATGCGGAAGATGATGATAAAGTCTTTGCCCACCGCCTGACGCGCCGCCTTGACGACTTCCACTGGGAAGCGGATGCGGTTCGCGTATGGTCCGCCCCACTCGTCCGTGCGCTTGTTCGTGTGCTCGACGATGAACTGGTTGATCAGGTACCCTTCTGAGCCCATGATCTCCACGCCGTCGTAGCCAGCTTCTCTCGCGTTCGCGGCGCACTGCGCGTAGTCGCGGATCGTCGCCTTGATCGCCTTGGACGAAAGCTCGCGCGGCGTGAACCAACCGATCGGCGCCTTGATCGGCGACGGCGCAACATTGAATGGGTGGTATCCGTAGCGACCGCTGTGCAGGATCTGCATGGCGATCTTGCCGCCGTTCTCGTGGACCGCAGCAGTCACTTCCTTGTGCGCGTCAATCTCGCCTCGGGTCGTAAGCTTCGCCGCGAGCGGACTCACGCGTCCGGCGCGGTTTGGCGCGATGCCGCCGGTCACGATCAGCCCCACATCACCTTTCGCTCTGAAACGTAGCAGTACCATTCGAAACAAGAGAGGCACACACAGCAATATAAAGTGTAAGTAAACATACTCTGTAGCGCTTAAGACAACCGACGCATCAGTCAGTGGCCACAAGGAAAGAAGAGCATGTTCAACGCACGTACCGCTCGGCGAAGAAGGTAGCGAGCCGCGTGAGCGACTTGCCCTCCTCGAGCCCCGTGTGCATGGAGCCCATGAGCACGCGGTTCTTGAGCTGCGTGAAGCCCAGGTCCAGCGGCTGCAGCAGGTGTGGGTATTTGCTCATCGTGTCTTCTTTGGTCGGTCGATTGATTGATAGGCTTGAGCTCTTGAGCTGCTGGCAGTTCCGGGGGTTCACGCTGCAACTGCAAATGCGGAAATGCGGTTCAGGAGTTCTGGGGGTGCAGCATTTCGCGATCCAAAACCCAGAACGGCAGGTTCTGACGTGAAAACAACCCGCAGAAAAGAGCGAGCATACAAACTTCAAGTGAGGGAAAAAGAGGAGGAGGGGCCAGTATTGGGGATGGCTTCAGTGCGGCCCGACGGATGCAAAAAGCTAGCTGGTGGTTGCATCGTCACAGCTCAAGTTCAACTCGCAAGAACAAAGTATGTGCGCTGGTAGAAATAGCGCGTCTGAGCGGCTCTTGCAGTGGCGCTTCAAAGGGGATTGAAGCGTTTTACCAATAATCCCTGGGAATGATTACGAGTGAAGTCACAAAGTGATCTCGTCGCCGACAAACAGCACGTGGACGTCGGGAAAGCTTAGGCAGAACGGTCGTAGTGCGTCGTGCATAGTGAACAGCACCCCACACCCACAAACACGAGTACGTGTGGGACTCCAAGCCAGTGCAGCTAGTACTCATTCAGCCAGAGCGCGGAGGCAGTCGCGTGAGGCGCGCCGTAGCCATCTCAATTGGTAGGAAGAGAGGCATCCATAGAGTGCGATTGTGACGTTGGGCTTGTTCCTTTACGTTGAAAGGGTGTTTGAGAATTGAAAAGCGAGGAGGTTGAACGATTTCTCGTACCAGCCACTCGGTCGTCATGAAGAGTGGCAGGTACTGCTTCTCCGTAACCATCTTGAAAGCGCGCCGTTTCCGGTAAGCTTCTATTTGAGAACGTGTACCCCCGATTTTGGCAATTTAGATTGATTAATTTTTTCGGATTCGTAAGCCTCGAGCTGGGCGTTTCCGATTGGCTCAAATGCCACCCAGCAAGGCAATGGGTGTTTGGTTTGACCCACCACCCACTTACCGATGACCCAAATAAATTGGGCATACTTTTAAGAGTCGATTAAATTCGAACCGGATTCGTGATGCTCGATCAAGTACGATTGACTCACTCGTACTTTGTCGCATACAACAGTGTATCACTATTTTTTGTACTTTTTACAGCGCCAACAGTACTTTTGGTCGGTCAAAATGCACTGACGAAGATGTCGCCTGGCCCCCGTCCCTCCTCCCTCCCCCCTTGGCACGCGCTTGTTGAGCGGCCGAGTGGCTCTGCAGCCTGCAGCACTCTTCCGCCGCCCAAAGCGCTCAGACAGCTACAGACTCGACGTAAAGCAGCAGCAGCAGCACGATGGTGAAGGAATACACACTCGACGAGATCCGCCGCCTGGCGGACACCAACCCGGAGAAGCTCGCACAGGAGTACCAGGCCTCGCGCGCGGCTACCGCCAACCTCGTGGCGCGCGCCAAGGCCGGCATCGCCGCTCGTCAGAGCGCGCCGCCAGCCACGCGCTTCCACGCCTGGGCGCAGGGCTACGGTCAAAGATACATCTACACCGGCAGCTCCAAGCCACTCGTGCACATGATGCTGGTCATCGGTGTCACGGGCATCGGCATCGAGTGGTGGTGCCACCACCGTACGTTCCTTGTGTTGTTTATCTTTTGTTCTATATGTGTGTCTGGAGCGGTTATTGCTTGCTGGACGCGCGAATGCTGATCGTGTGTTATTATGTCTTCGTTATGATTACAGGTCACCACAACGCCCACAAGGCCGAGGAGAAGCACCACTAGACAGGCAAACAGACAGACAGACAGACAGGCTCCGCTCGTGAATGAAAAACAAGGAATGCGAGCGCACGCAGAGAACTGAGCTGAATGTCGAATGGTGTGACTGGTGCTGGCTATTTGGAGAGGTCGGCAGTCGCGCTCTCGCTTTCTTTTCTTCGTTCTACGTCGTGGTGCACACTGGCGTCGCTCCTGAAGTTGCGGACGATGGTGAACACGACGACATTGGCGAGAAAAGAGAGAGACATGTGGCTGTACAATGGACCGAACGCCGCCCCCTGCCGACTGAAGACAACTGACCGACACAGGGGACGATGAAAAAACAAAACTAATAAAAGGAAAACAAAAAATGAGCAGAAGAAGAATTATGCCCTTGGCTCTCTCATTCTCTATAACCGGATCTATTTGCTGCGGGTTTCTACTACGACAGCATCATTTCCCACCACCAGGGAACTGCAGCTCTCGCGAGGGGATCTTGCCGTACCCTTGCACCACGAAGCGGTCGTCGTGCACGTGCACGATCGCGTGCGCGTTCTCGTGCGGCTCGCACTCGAGAATGGCGTCGCATACCACAAAGTGCACGCCGTTCTCCTGCTTGTAGCCGTCCAGATGCGAGTGGCCGGAGAACACGGCACGCACGCAGCCGGCGGCGTAGATCACATCCAGCAGCTCTTGGTGGTTCCAGAGCATGCTCGACGGGTACGACGTCTCTGGGTGCAGCGGGATGTGCGTAAACACAACCACGTGCTCGTTCTTGGCCTTTGCCTCCGCTAATACTCGCGTGAACCACGCGAGCTGCTTCGGGTCGACCGCGCCGTTGAACTCGACGAAGCGCTCGTTCAGGCCCTCGAGCCCCGTGGGCGAGTTCAGGTTCGCGTTCGGGTTCACGGCACGCAGCAAAGCTGTCGCTTCCATCGCGACTGGGTCGTCCTTGGCACGGCCAAGGCTCGAGACGCCGTAGCAGTTGAGCACAATGAAGCGAAAGCCTGGCGCGGTCTCGGCCGTGAAGTCGTAGTAGGACGGCGTGGTGCTGTTCTTCCACCAGAGCAGCTGGCGCTCGAGCTCCTGCGGCGGGAAGTTGTAGAGCTCGTGGTTGCCCACGAGGTGGTGCACGGGGCCGACGCCTTCCTGGAACGGCACCCAGGCGGCCTTGGCGCGGTCCATCGCGGCCTGCGACGTGCCCACCATCTTGTTCTTGCCGTCGATGAGGTCACCCAGGTTGACTGCGAATGCCAGCGGCGTCGCGCCTGCGGCGGACACGCGCATCCACTCGCGCACCGCGTCCTGCAGCAGCTGCAGCGCGTTCCGGTAGAACCGCTGCGACGTGCGGTGGAAGTTCCAGCCGTCCTCCACGTCCGCGTACTGCACGTCGCTCAGCACCCTGTGTATGGATGGTTCGGTACACACATAAGCACACGCATACGCATTAGCAGTCTATATCAAGAGGCAGCATGTAGACACTACATGCGCACCCGAAGGACACGAGCGGCTTGGGCGAATCGGCGATCGTCATGCTGCTGCTGCTGCTACTTCTAAACTGACGACTGGTGCTCGCTCGTTTCTGACTCTGTTTATGAAGGAGGAGCGATGGTCGCGATGTCGCACGAAGGAAGAGGCACGGGAACAATGACGACGCAGAGAAGCCCTTCGCTCGCAGTGCTATCATCCACCAGAGCGAAAGCAGATGGGTTGATTGTCAAATGAGGGAAACAGGAAGAGAAGCAAGCGTCTGTGAGGTCGTTTGGTGATCGCTATTCAGTCAGTCGGTATTGGGATCTGATTATTTATAGAGCGCCAGTATCACCGCTCAAACTTCAGAAATAGCGCTTGCGTGGCATTATGGAGCTAGCGGTCTCTGAAATGAGAAAGCAGTCAAGGGTATTGGGTGCATGCTACAGGAAACCAAGCGCTTGGCAGTGTTGCTCCTAAGCATTAACTAGATCAATCCATACTTTGCCATTCGTAATGATTGCCGCGCGGCCACGCACGCACAACAGCGCCAGCAGCAACAACAACAGCAGCGGCTACAACGCGGCGCCATCATTCTCGTCCCACCTGCAGCGGCCACATGGACTTGGTCTCGCCACGGCGCCACCGCCGCCAAAACAGAACTTCCGCCAAGTAGGCACAAAGGCATCTGGCTCGGTCGCGCGTGGCGCTGTGGCGCAGAAGCACCCGCCGCCGCTCATCGACCCGCAACTGGTAGGTGCATTTGTTCGTTGTCGTTATCCGGCTGGTTGACTGCTGGTAAATGGATACTTCATTTTGGATGTCTAATGATCTGGCTGGATAGAAAGTGGCGTCGATCCCGTCCAAATACGAGACTGTGCTGCATCGCGAGCCGCAGGAGTGCAACGCGTTCGGGAACCGCACGAACCGCTTTGGCGAAAGCGAGGTACGCAAACTGGTTGCCTTGCGATGAGGACACCTCCATATAAGTCCTGATACCTGACTCACTTGCATGTGTCCAGAATGAGCTGCCTGGACCTGGGTCATACTACAAGCCACCGAGCCTCGTCAAGACCGCAGCGGACTCGGGCTCTGTCTCGCGCCTCGGGTACAGCACGGGCTTCATCTCTAAGACCAAGCGCTTCAGCGACCGCATCAAGGATGTCGTGCCTGGTCCCGGTCAGTACCAGCCCGCGCGGGTCGACAGGAAGCCGCAGAACCGGAAATACGGCATGAGCAGCTTTGCAAACGCGGTACGTTCATTGCTTGATGGTGGCGGCGTCAACCTGCACACAATCGCCTGATAGCATACTCACTCACTTACTCACTGCTCATTCGTTTCTTCATGCAGCCCAAGGGCTTTGACAACAATCAGGTCTCAGCCGCCATAGAGAACCCGGGTCCCGCAGACTACAACACAGCGCAGACGTCGTCCACGCTGGCGCACAACATCGCCCGCGCCGCGTTCTCGTCCAAGGTGACGCGGGGCTTCGACCCGCCGACCGACGTCGCCGCCCCCGGTCAATACGACAACCCGATCCAGCTGGGCCAGGCGCTCAAGAAGAATCACTCGCCGCAGTCGATCTTCAAGTCCGCGTCCAGACGGCTCGACTCCAGCGCGACCTTCACACCGGGACCAGGCGCATACAACGCGGAGGACGCCGAAGTGGCGCTGCGGTACGACTGGATCGCCAAGGCGCACACGAGCGCGGCGTTCCAAGCGGGTAATCTGGATCGCTTCGGTCGCGCGCCGGGTAAGGTAGTGCTTGACTCGGGCCTGGGACCTGGCTCCTACAAAGTGGATTCACTGGTCGACACCCTCGATCGGAAAGCAGGCTCGTCGAACGTGTTTCGGTCTAAGACCTCGCGCTCCGATGGCTTTGGCGGCGGCGGCAGTCAGCAGAAACCTGATATTCCTGGACCGGCGTTCTACCACCCGAGCTCCCCGGATCGACGATCGCATCTGCTCAACGCGAACAAAAAGTGGCTGTAACAACAACAACTAAATCATATAGAAAGCGCAATCTGGTTTCTCTCTCACACACATATACTTTGTCATATTGAATTGAAATGACCCTCATCTGTCGCGGGGCTTGAAGTTATCAAAGTACCGACTGATCTGCGCGGCGCAGAGCTCCTGTGTGGACTCGGGCATATCTTCAATGAGTTTTCCTGAGCACGCATTTTAAAAGATCAGCACAACTAGGTCAGTCTGGGGCTGTCTGTGATGCAGAGTGAACGTGAATGAGCAGCACAATATTACCTGGGATGCCGCCGATGCGCGAGAATGGCGGGATCACTGCGTCGGCGGGCACGACAGTGTTGTCTTCGATCCGGCAGCAGTCGCGGATGATTGCTCGCTTGCCCTACATTGTGTGAATGAAAGCAGCAGTTAGTATGTTGGATTCGCACAGCAGCGTACATGCCGCAGCAATATTCGATCACTTACAATCACGCAATTTTTGCCAATCTGCACGTACGAGCCGATCATCGCGGCTTCCACGACCGAGTTCTCGCCGATGTACACGTGATCGCCGATCTTCATCGGGATGAACGCCAGTCCACTGCACATACGAATACACACATACAGAGATCAACAATGAGTAACGTACACACACACACACACACACACACACAAGCAGACGCACGTGGGCAGCACGCGGATTGGTGGCTTGATGACGCAGTGCTCGCGGATGATGCACTGCTTGCCGAGCGCGACCTTGGCGAGGTCTGCGCGCACGATGACGCCGGGATTAATGATGGTCTTGCCGCGCAAGTGGATGTTGTGCGCACTGCAGAGCGTGCACTTGCGGCTGATCTTGTTGCCCGTGGACGTGTGGATGTACTCGTCCGGGTCGAACGTCACTTCGGGTGCCTCCACATACGGGTTCATCTCTGTCCCTCGATCGATTTCGTCGTGCGCTTTTGGAAATGGTGCAGCACGCCAGATACCGCACGTGTCGAAGGTTGCGCGAAGGTCGCAGTAGTGGATTATGCGACTGTAATGAGGAAGTTCGAGCCAAACATGCGCTTTTGGGTGGGTTTCGACTTCAAGTTGATGCTTTGTTTGATCCAAAAGCATACTGTTGGCTTGATTTGCTATTGAATAAGCCCTATATTTTAATCAACATAAACTGGCACGAAGGAAATCGGAATTGAAAAGCAACTTTTTGACCATTTTGGATTTGAAGACAGGAGGAAGTAGAGAAAGCAAGAGAAGAAACGCAGATGCCAGAGGCGCCGCCTGTGAAAACGACGTACAAAGTCGCGGACAAGACATACAAAGTCACGGACAAGCGGCTGGCTGCGGCGGTGGTTCTGCTCGCCAACGGCTTCAGCGCCAGGGAGACAGCAACGCTCCTGCACGTGTGTCGGTCGTCGCTGTCGAGGCGTCTGAAACAGAGAGCGGCAAGCGCGCACAAAGGGGCGACGACAACCGGCAATGCGAGCAGCAACACGAAGACGACATCCGCTACGGACGCCGCTGTTAGTGAAACCACTGCTACTGAGGCTGTGATTACTGCGCCTACGGTGGGTCCGACTCTGTCTGTCGTTCCAGTGGATGCGGCGGCGTGAAGAGGCTCCCGTTTCATGCATGGTATCAGGGCCCGTCGTGCTGGGCTGGGTTGCCAAATGTTGTGCGTATATTGGTCTGTCCATTCCCGGAGAGCTCTGCGAAAACTTGCAGCAGTACTGTAGCGATGCCATTTCCGACTGCGAGCGAAGAGTGAGTGAGAAAAGGAGGATAGTAGATAATAATGTGTATGTGTAGTGCGAACGCACCTGGAAGTAAATAATGCATGCAGTCACTCACTTTCGTGTGAGCCGCTCGCATGGCGCATACACTGGCAAGGCAGCTCCGGTTGCAAATGAGGCGAGGTGATGAAAATCGTCAAAGGTTGAGCGGAAGTGTGGGTTTTGCGACTGTTATTAGGGATTTCAAGCCAAGTGTGCGCTTTTGAGAGTGACTTCAAGTTGGCTCAGTTTTGTAGGGATCGCTGAATGTGTCGTACGAACAGCAAACCTGAGCCAATAGATGTCCGCTAGATCAAGAAGACCCGTACAAGATCGGATTTTGTATCTCAAAAGCACCTTACTTTACTCCATATAAAATCGAAAGGAAACACTACTTTGGAAGCGATGCAACTTGCATTTCGCCAGAGCTGCAGAGGAAAAAACGAGAAGCAATTATGCCGGAGGCGCCCGTGAAGAAGCAGCGCAAGACGCGCCACATCACGGACGAGATGCTGGAAGCTGCAGCGATCCTCGTAGCCAACAATTTTAGTATCATGCGTACAGCTGCACTACTGCACGTGGGTCGCTCCTCACTCTCGCGGCGCTTGAAACAGAGAGCGGCCAACGCACGTAGAGGGACTGCAGCAGGCAGGAAGAGCAGCAAGAAAGCAGCAGCAACCGCCACTGCTACTGAGGCTGGGGCCGCCACTACCAAGACTGCTCCATCCGCGCATCCAGTGAGTGTCATTGCTGAGGCCACCGCGGATCCAGCACCATCCGTTGTTGCGGCGGTGAACGCGACCTCATGAACCGGACACTATTGTAGCTGCTCATTTGGGTCGAACACGTTATGAAGAGCTCTTTGAAAGAAAAGCGCAAGTGCGATATCATATGTATGCATGTTCCTTCAAGACAGCGAGGATAGTAGTCATGTGTATGTAAAAGTACCGTAGCTGGATTAAATATATGCAGTCGCAGCGTGCAAGAGCACGAGAGATAGAGATGATTGATAGCTTGCTATGCTAAATGGTAGCTTTTCCACGTTTGTGCCGTCGTTCTTCCTCTGCTGGCTGTCGCACACACGGTCAAAAAGGGAAATAAAAAGAGAGATGGCTTGTCCACCGTGTCGTTCTCTGGGTATCACTGGTGCCGACTGCGCTTGGTCGGCGACTGCGCGGTGGAGCGCTCATCCGGATGCAGGCGTCGCTCTTCGTCCAGCAGCTCCATGATACGCTTGCCCTTGTACGCCTTCGAGTCGGCAGCAGCGGACAGACTCACGCTGCGCGACAGGAGCAGAGCGTCTCGCGGCGGCACCACCGCGCTGTCGCAGGAGTCGCTCGCGTATCCGCTGGTATCGTCGCACGCGCGCTTGTTCTTCACACGATGGACGGCGATCTCTTCGCTCTGGCTCCGCACGCGGATGGCGGCACTCGCGTCCATCGAAGAGAGTGTCAACGATGGTGAGAGTGATGACGACGGCGAGGCGTTTGCAGATGGCACCGAAATGCGAAGCTGATCGTGTGGCTGCCGTGGTGGTGGTGGTAGACTCGCAGAAGAGACACCAAAGAGCCCGGCGTTGCTGACGCGCCGCACGGTGCCGCCGAGGTCGTGCCGCCGCGGACTGATGTTGGATGCGTTCTGCAGCACGCGCCGGTGCAGCTTCTGGTTGGGCGTGCGCGGCTTCTTGCCCGTCTGAAAGCTCTCCTGGAAACGGTGGCAGACCGTCGCGACGGGCAGCGGGCGCGCGATCGGTAGTAGACTCATGTTCATCTGCACAAAGCTCCACGTCGCGGTCGCTTCAGCAGGCGGTGATGGTGACACCACTGGGGTAGTAGTAGTCGTGCTGGCGGCGCTGGCGCTCTCTTCTGTCTCCATCGAGGCGTTGTTCGCGTCAGGCATCTCGTTCACGTGCGCAAACATGGCGTCTCGCGCCTTGCTTGCTTCCTTCCTTCTTGGTTTTCTTCTTCTTCTCGTTGTTGCACGTGCAGAGAGAGTGGGAAAATGGAAATCCTCCCGTACGCCCCCACACCCGTCTGACTTTAATTCATCAGCTCTTTGCGAAGAAGGAAAATGTAGAACAGTGGGTACTACTGATGCCGATGGAATCTGGTGGGAGCCGCCTGCCCAATCGGACGAATGAGCGAGCAATGGAATGGGCGAATACTGGCGCAGTGCGGTCGTGTGTGCCTCTTTGTCGATCGGTCCACCTACCTGCCTCTTCGTCTGTGACGATCGTGGCGCCCCGCTCGCTCGCTGTCTATTTGAGCCGCCGCTATCTTTTCCATTCGAGAGCCCGTTTTGCTTGCGCCATGTCTCTCTCACAGATTAAATTATAGGAAAAGGTTCGCGGAAAGCAGTTCTAAAAACGACTCACTCGATAAGATCTCAAAGAGCTCGGATCGATTCTTTTTCGCCCAACAACAACAGCCGCAGCAAGGCGGCCGGCCATTCCGATCCGCAGATCAGTCAGTCAGGCGCACACTCCATACAATCTGCCTGTTTAGATGCGCAAATAACGCGTTATATAATGCAAATCAAATCTGCTCGGCAGCAGCAGCGGCTCGCGAAGAACGGACATGAGCACGTGAAACGCCGTGGCTCCTCTTTTGGAATGGGTCACTTTCCATCCACATTTACATATAGAAATCGACTTGAATGCGGTTTGACTTGGGGACGGAAATAGCTACCCAACTCGTTGGCCATTGGCCAATCTTAGTTCCATGTGTGCACGCGCTTGCTTTGGTTCAGAGCGAGCAAGAGCGCGTGCACGGCCGTACGTCTGTGCCCAAACGGAACGCAGCGTCTCGAGAAGGAGGATGAGTGCAGCCACCAGCGCCGCCAGCGCTGCGGATGAGCGGCGGCAGATTGAAGCGGCGGCGGATGTCTACGAAACCATGTCTATGGAAGATGGAGAAGAGTCGGACGTGGCGGTGGTGATGGCGATGGCGAGTGATCTGTGCAAAAAGACACTCTCTAGAGCTGCTGCTGTGAACGCGTTCGGCGTGAGCGACGAGCTGGACGAACGCCCCACCAGGGGCGCCAGCACCAGCAGCTACCAGGACGACGAAGCAGAGGGAGAGACTGGGGAGGTGATGGCTGAGGACCCGCAGCCAACGAGAGACCTGCTAGTAAAGCCACAGGAAGATGAAGGAGAAAACGTGAGTGAGGTCTTAGAGCGCCTCAGTTTTGTTTCGCTCAGCGACAAAGAGCCCTCGAGCGCCGCTCTCATGGAGAAACCGATAACGAGCGACGCGGACGTCTCACGGTCGATCATGTTCACCAGGTACGCGCGCGCAGTGCCGTCGGCCCAGGAGAGCCAGCCAAGTACTACCCCATTCGGTATTGCTGGACTGCGCCTGCCCAAAGGTAAGAGAGAGTTGTTGATTGTCAGTCCTTTATAGTGTCCATTGCTAATGAATCGTTGTGTCGGACTGCAGCAGAGGTGTCCGTACCAGGGGCGATGACTATTGCCAGCAGCGGCGTTTGCCCACCGTTGTTGACGATGTTCACGACGACACCGACAACAGATCCGCTCGGCTGCTGCAGCGTGTCCTGCCAGGAGCAGTCCAAATGGAAGGACGAGCGCGTCCACGAGCTACAACGCGCGCTGGACCACGTGGTGGATGCGATGGCGATCCAGCAGCGCGACATGGCGGCGCAGCGCGCCTTCCTTGCACGCCAGTCCGAGCAGCTCACCAGGCTCTCGATGACGCTGCACCAGGAGAAGCTCAGTCTGCAGATCGAGCGCGAGCGCATCCAGAAAGCGGCGCGCACGGCAGCGCTTTCGCCTTCCTTCGCCCCAGCGTTTCGTCCGCCAACACCCTCTGGGAAGGCGCCGCGATCGCCCAGAGGCACCAGCAAGTCCAAAGCAAGCATGAAGGCGGTCTTCTCGAAAGTTGCAGGTGGTTCTTCCTCGTCATCGTCTTCGCGCAGGGATGGTGGTCGACGGTCTACCGTCTCCTCGATCGATGAGCACGCGGTGGTTCCACCCACCGCGATGATGCACTCTCCCGCCCCGCTCTCGGTTGCTTCGAGATCCACGAGCGCATCACAACTCGCGCAAGTGACGCCAGCAGCGTCCACACTGGACACCGTCATCACCAACAACTCAAGGGATACGCCGCTTCATGATCGCAGCGACGGCGACATCAGTAGCACTTTTGCCATGGAGGTGGAGAGGAGCATGTCGCTGTCTGCGCTGGAGATCCGCGCCACGCAGCCTGTGCTGACCTCCTCGTCCTCGTCGAATGCGATCAAGAGTCCGCCGCCGATGAGCGACGTGAGTTTGCAGGACAGCCCCGTGCGCTTCGGCAGCCGCTCGGCGACCAACTGCGTCAAAACGTCGAAGGAGCGACAGAAGGAGCAACCAGCGTCACCACCGTCGCCGGCGACAGTCGCCGTCACGAGCAGCTCCACCGCCGCCGCGAGCGGCGACTCGAAGAAGCCGTCGTTGGGCGAACGCTTCCGCAGTCTGCGCTGGAAATCGTAGACGCACACACTGTTGAATAGAATGTCAACTTCATCTATGCTCTTTGGTAGGAATGATTCGAAGATAAGTCCGCAAAGATTCTTAAGTTCTTGTAAATCGCGGCAAAGTCTGCGATGTAGTGCAAAACCGGAAAAGTCCGCAAAAAACACGAGAGAAAAACTATAGGGTACACAAACCGTACAAATTTAGCTCAAAACAATATATATCTTTTACAAACAGATGAAGAAAAAACACATTCTTTGACATAGAGAGCGTGCGTGGGTTGTCTGGTTGAACCAGTGCTGACGCACGCACCGTACACATACAAAATTCAAGTCAGCTCTGCATCCAGAGGAAGGAAGGAAGGGGGCGATCAATCGCTCGATCTGGCCATATCCAAAAGCCAAAAGCTCCAGCAAAAGCGAACAGCTCATTTGTCATTCGTTTCCAGTCCGCAACAGCACCGCAACAAGGGGCAACCGATAAGCAAGAAGAAGAACAGCAGCACAATGGCGGACCTCAGCGCAATCATCAACCTCGTCAACACCTTCGCGCTTGCGTACTCGTTCGAGGACGCTGACCGCTCAGCCAAGGCGCTGCTCGCGCTCTTCGCGGACGACGCCACGTTCGCTGAGGAGCTCGTGGGCGAGTGCGTGGGCAAGTCCGCGATCGAGGAAGCGCTGCTCGAGCTCGCGGCACTCAAGTTCCTCGCCGACACGCGCCACCTGCCGAGCGGCCACGTGGTCGAGCTCGCGGACGCCGAGCACGCCAAGGTGACATCCTCGACCGTCGTGTTCTGGAAGTGCGTGCCCGTGATGATCGTCAAGTGGACCGACGACGTCGTCAAGCGCGACGGCAAGTGGGTCTTCCAGACGCGACAAGGCGAGGCGGTGCAGAAGAACCTCGAGATGATCGGCGAGATGCAGCTGCGGGGCAAGAAGCAGTACGCGACCCAGGAGGAATGAGTAGAGCGACGCCGCGACAAGAGAGTGAGAAAGCCACAGATACACGCGCGCGCGCATATTCATCACAAACACATACAGACGACGACACGACTCGCATGAGAATGCGCTTTGAGAAAGACACCCAGGAGCTCTCTCGATTTTAACACAGACACACGCATGAACAAAAAACTACAAAAGAAACAAGCAACTAAGCCAGAAACACGAATATAATTCCCACCAAATAGCTGTACTGGAAAGCATCGCTTCCATTTCGCCACGCACGTGCATGGGCTATATCAGCAAACATGCGCGTCTTTCTCGCTTCCCCCTTTTGTTTGGCGATTCGTTTGCAAAGATTTGCTACTGGCGTCATGTGGAGTGTATATACATACATACATACGTTTGATGTAGCCATGTTACTCACAATCACGAGCGTGTGCAATGTCGCCGCCAAGCGTCGCATTCGCTCAACAATATTCGCTCAGGACTAGTATGAGCCAATTTGGCTCACGAGTTGAGTTGTGAGTTCGACTTTGGAGCCTATCGCTCGATGCTCAATGGGCGGCGCCGTGTCTGAGCTCCGCCACAGCATCCATGCGCACGTGGTCATCGCACAGCACTACCCGACGTTCCTGGAGTCCTATCTCGTAGGTAAGTTGCGTCGCCTGCACCCGCATTCTGAGCTCACCCACCATTCACAGAGAGTTCAACTGACTGATCCCTTGACCATTCTAGTGGTGCAGTTTTTTCTGCGTACGGCCGAGACGGGCGAAGGCGCAGACCCGGACCGCCCCGTGGACGAGCTCCCCATGGACGTCGTAATCTCCGACAAGCGCAAGATTTTCGAAGAGGCGTCCACCGAGATCGAGCTCCTGGTCGAGAACCGCAAGGTGATGGCGACACTACTGCGCGGCATCCGTGCGTACCGTACGCTCACGCTCGCGCCGGACCTTAATCCACTCAAGCGCTGGTACGACCCGCCCTGGCGCAGGGACAACAAGCCCATGCCGCGCTTCCTCGACATTTCGGCGGACGAAGTGCCGCGCTTTCAGATAGCAGTGCTGCGGTATGATTCTGGTTGTGCTCCACACTATTGCTTCGCCTTGCGGTACATGCCGGCTAACTCTTCTGTGTGTCTCGGTATTCTTCCAAACCTAGGACGAGCATCCGCTGTCTGCGCCTGATGATGTTCTGCTCGGACGCGCGCGCGCTGCTGGAAGAGCTGGGCGGGCCGGAGATCCTCAACCAGGCGGTGCTCGAGAACGCGCTCGACGACTTCGTGAAGAACGACGTCAAGGCGATCTTCTCAGCGGTCTACGGCGGCGACAACGCCGTGCGCCGCATCGTGATCGCCAATGTGCAGATCACGGTCGAGATGATGAAGGAGAATCTAGAGAGCGCCATCGTGCAGCTCGCGGGCGTACAGCGGCTCTGTCAGCTGCTCGCGGCGGCGAATGCAATTTCGTACACTCCTGCTGTTGGTGAAAGTAATCGCAGCAACAAAATTGTCCAAGTCAACGAGACAACAGCAGCAGCAACAGCAGCGCCGCTGTTCCAAGATATAGACACTTTTGGGGTGATAGCACTTGTCACCAGCTCGCTGCGTCGCTTCGATGTGGACAAGTACCTGAGTCTGTATGTCCACATCTGTCGGTTCATCTCGTTTGTCGCAGTTGAAGGTGAGGTATCACTCTTTCTCTCTTTCACACACACACACATTGTCGTTTCACTATGGAAGACATTCTTGTCCTTCTTCCACAGACACTCACACTCTCTCACTTCAATGTTTCCGTTGCAGAGCATAACACGAAGCTGATCGGCCAGCACGGCGGCGTGGAGGGGGCGATCGACCTGCTCTTCAAGGCGCGCGCAATGCAACGCGAGAAGAAGCAGGCGGAGCGCGACGAGGCCGCGTACCAGAAGAAGCTGCTTGAGAGCCCGCAGTCTGACTGGCAGAGCATCGTCGAGACCAAGGAGAAGAAGAGACACAACAAGACGGCTTCTGCTTTGACTGCTCTGCCGCCAGCGCCAGTGGTGGATACCGAATCGACAGCCTCGGAGGCTCCAGTTGTCGTTGTCGTCGCGAACCTGGCGTCGCTCGCCGTCGTGGACCTCACGCCCACGGAGATCGGGCAGCAGGCCATGTGGGCGCTCGACCTGCTCGCGACGCTCGACTTCAACGTATCGCAGATGAAGCTCCACAAGCTCAAGTACCTGCTCGAGGAGATCCGCCTGGACCCGGATGGCAAGGAGCTCGGCGAGGCGCTCATCGTTACGCGAAGGCTGCGGCTCATCCGCTGGGACCAGATCGGATTTCCGTCTGGGTCGTCGTCGTCGTCGTTGGCTCCGGCATCGCCTAAGAAGACAGGAAAATGATATTGTGAACGAGTACAACCCAATGCCAACAACAGATAACATATAGCACTCCGTACGCATATATCGAACAATGCAAAATTGATGTTCATTTCTCTGTAGAAGATGCAGCGCTCACAACCAAAGCATTCCCCACGCTACACTCAATCGCACACTCACGCAAATGCAAACAGACCGGCAGTCTCATGCTTCTTTTGCATCTACGACGAGAGCGCCGAGACCGACGCGAGCAGCTCCTTGTCGGCCGTCGTGAGCTCCGGGAGAACCGCCTGGAGCAGGTCGTTGTTGGACGTCAGCAGCTGCAGCGCCTGTGGAATGGTTTCCTACAAGTGTGGTACGAAAAAGAAGAAGAGCGACAACAGAGTTAGAACAGCTGTGCAAAACCAGTCACGTGACAAGAGACTGGATGGCTCGCTTACCTTGAGTTCGACTTCGTTGAGCGGATCAAAGTGCGCTTCAAACTCGTCCTCCGTCTCTTCAAAGTCGTTGTTCACGCCGTCTGCACCAACGGCAGTGTCATCCAAGCGATCCGATAGCAACTCGAATTGTTCTGCAAATAACAAAAACAAGCAACCACCAGAGAAAGACCAGTCAACGATCACACAAGAGCTTAACAGCTTCACCAGCATGATACCACTCTAGCAAACACTCACCAGAAGGAGCGAAAATGGATCCTCCAGCTGCACCAGCAGCTCCCACTTGCCCCTCGTCTTCGCCGTCGTCGTCCGAGTACTCTTCGTCGTCCGAGGACTCCCACTCCTCCTCATCGTCGCTAAGCTGCGAGAGCGTCTTGGCCACCACGACGAAGAGCTTGGTCAAAAAGTGCACGGTCACGAACTGCTTCTTGCTGGACGACGGCGCGTTCTTGACGCGCGAGCGGGTCTGGATGCCGCTTGCGCCTTCCGCCGACACTGGAGACGTGTCCACTTCGCTGCCCATAACCGTGATCTGATTGATGCGAGGGTCGTTCCAGGACGCGACCTGTAGTAGCGCGCTCGTCGTGACCTTGATGCAGTAGAGTCCGTAGAAGTCTTGCTGCTTCTCGATCCACGCGCCAAAGACGAACACGAGCATGTTCGGCGCACCAGTGGACGCTGGCGCGGGGAGTTGTTCGAGCACATTCAGGATCTCCACGCCGTGCGTGTGCACGAGGCGCGCGAACACCATGCAGAGTGACTGCACCAGCGACGGGAGCTCGGCGGTCGCCAGGCGCGTGCTCACAGCCGTGAGGATCGACTGGATCGTCGCAGCCGGCAGCGCCGAGCCGAGCTTGAGCAGCAGCTGCGTGATTAGGCCGCCCACACAGATCGCGCACGAGTCGTGCACCGACGGCGACAACAGCTTGGCAGCGATGTTCATCGTCGCATCGATGCCGCTGCCCCCGTTCGCGCAGTTATACGCCGCGAGCGGCTCGACCGCAAACATGACGAGCCACTTGAGGCACTCGGCGCCCGAGTTGAGCACTTTTTCGTCTTCCACCGCGTGCAGGATTTCCACGAGCGGCTCAAAGACCAGCTGGATAACCTGCGCACCCATCTGGCGCGTCACGGCATCTTCCCCTCCGTGGGTCGACGTGCTGCTGGACACAAAAGAGTGGCGTAATAGAGTCTTCAGGATTGTGATCGCGCTACCCGCAGTGTTCACGCCGTTGCCCGCCGCGTCCAGGTCCAAGCGGCTCTGCAAGAGCATCGTGCGCAGCACCGGGAGCACCTGTTCATGGAGCTTGGCGATGATCTCCATGTTATCGAGCTCCAGCAGTGCACCGAAGGCACCATCGATGAACTCCGCAATCAGCGGGTCGTTCAGGTTGTGGCCCCAGTGGTGTAAAAAGCAGTTCACGACGGCGTTCGACGTCTCGATGGTGATCTTGTCCGAGTCCTGCAGCACCACGACGAGCGTCTCGAGCACAATGTGCAGCGTCTCTTCTGTCGCGAGCTGCGCCAAGTGGATGAGGCGATCGATAATAACCGCGGTCGCGTCCTGGATCTGCACCTTCGCGGTGTCCTGCTTGATGACTGCGCCGATCGCGCGGCACGCGTACATGCGCACAGGGAGCACCTGGTTCTGCTCAAGACCCGAGATCGCGACTTGCAGGAACACGGTGAGCATCTCCTGGTTCATGCCCTTGGCGAGGCGGCTCGCGCACCATAGCGCACGGGCGCGCAGGTAAATCTCCTGGTTTGGGGCGTTCATGACCTGGAAGAGCGTCTGCAGGAATGCGCCGAGGTCCAGCAGCTGGGTCACCTCCGTCGCGTTCTTGCTAAGCGCAGCGAGTGTTGGCGCCGCCAGCGTGCCCACAACGAGCAGTGCGGCTTCATGGAGTCGCCAGTTGCTTCCGTTGTCGGCCTTGAGACGCTTTTGCGCAGCGCCCAGCGCAGCCACGACGGCTTTTCGTCCAAGTACGGCTTCCAACTCGGTCACCAGGTCGATCGCGGCGTTGCGGATGTTATAGGAGAGGCTGTCGTCGTCTTCGTCCGCGACGTACTTGTTTGGGTCTTCCTCCCAGACCTCCATCTGGTGCGCTGTGATCTGCATGTACGCGATCATGACGAACACAAAGTCTGGCAAGCCCGCGAGTACCAGCTGGCGGGTCTTCTTCGTCGGGGCGTGGATCGTGCCGCGCAGGAACTCAAACGCCGCGACGACCATGGCGCTGTGGCCGATGAGCCCACCTTCGCTGTCGCTGTCGTAGCCATCGTCTTCGTCCGCCGCGTTCTGCACCACGTCGCGCTCAAAGGCGTCGATGCCGCCGACCAGGAGCGCGTACACTTGCGGCATAATTTGCGGCAGCAGGTCCGTCATGTCCTTCGGCCACTCCTTCACGAAGCTGTTGAGCGTCGACAAAATCTGGATCTTGATCGAGTAGTCCTTCACGACCTGCACGGGAGCTGCGAGCTGCGTGAGGAACAAGCGGATCCACTCCGTGATGTTGCCGTGCAGCAGCTGGCGCGCCGAGTCGTTCCCGACCTGCGCTTCCATCCCGACCATCAGCAGGTTGCTCTGCACAATACGCACGATGCGAGAGCGGATGCCCACGGGGAAATCGTCCGCCGCAACGTACACGCGCTGCAGGTGCGGGAACACGAGCGCGACGAGGTCGCAGCAGCTGTCGCTCGAGAAGTGTCCACCGGCGAGCGACAGGAAGCGGATCGAGAACTCAATGCGCAGTTTGTCCTGTCCAGCGATCAATTGCAAGATCACAGGCAGGATCTCGGTCCACTGGTCCGGCCAATCGCGCTCGAAGATCGCGGTGATCATGAGACAGAGCGCGGTCTGCAGCTTGCTGCTCGCGAAGAGCTCCAGGCGCTGTTGGATCGCGACCACTATCGCGTGCTTCACCTGGCGCTTCTCTTCGTCGTGCACGACGTATCCGTCGTTGTGCGCAGCCGCCACAGCAAGTCCGCTCTCATCGTCATCGTCGCTCGCGGAGCCGGCGACCCAGTACGAGTTGACGAGCTTCTTAAGCAGCAGGCACGCGAGCTGCTTAAGCGCATCCGAGGGCTCCTGCGGCGGCGCGAAGAGGAACTCGCAGAGCTGCAGCGCGAAGCCCGGCGTGCGCAGGAGCGCGGTGAGCTGCGCCTCGCAGTCGGCGCGGGTGGCGGGGGACAGGCTCCCTTCGAGAAGCTGCACCAGTTGGCTCATGATGGCGGCGTCAAAGTGCTTGGTTGGGTTCTTGACGCTCGTGTCGATGGCTCGATTTCGAGTCTGCGTCACTCATAAAAATGGCGCGAGCGAGTCCTGCCATTTTCCCTCCAGTCACTCGTTTCTAAATAGGTCATTTCTAAATCAAATACTGACATCTGTCTTACAATAAGTTCATGTAATACAAAAGTATTTGTGTAGAATTTACATGTAATAAGAAAGTTAAATATGCAAACATGGCCACACGTTTTTGTTGCTGTTTCTAAAAACTAAGAAAACCAAATTGACCGTTAAATTTGAACAAAGTCAAAAACAAAAACTTCAGCCATTTTTGTAAAAAAAATAACCATATTAAAAAACTATAGGCGTACTTTGGTGATAATTGAAATAAACCAAATTGACCGTCAAATTTGAGCAAACCAAAAAACAAAATGCACTGAAGCTGCTCGACTAACTCCGAGCCAAAATTGTAACGTAACTGGTGTTACGCTGCGTGTTTATGTTGCCGTGCTGCAACAACTTCAGTGACGATCGCTCGCTCACCAACAACATCTCCCCAAGCAGCAGCACCACCAAACAAAACTTAACAAACTCAACAACCTCAGCAAGCTCCTTCATGGCAGACGAGAGCGACGACCGCGTGCACGTGGCGCTGCCCATGACGCCCACGCGTACCCAAACGCCGTCACACCTGCTGCAGCAGTCGTCGTCCCCGTTCACAAGCGCGATGCTGTCGTCACCGCGGCAGTTCCATTCCACCACATCCGCCGCCATGGCGCAGCAGCAGCAACCGCGCCAACGCATGGTGTTCGCGACGCCGCCGCTCCGTCTCGAGACCAGCGGCGCATCGCTGCAGCTCCCTGGACACGCAGCAGGATCCCCGGCGCTGCCATGGACCTCTTCACCACGAAGCCGCAGCGTCTCGGAAACCAGCGAGCTGCTGCCCACCAGCAGTGCGGCGCCGTCACCTGGCGCGTATCCACGCTCGCAGCGGTCCTGGAGTCGACTCAGAGGATACAGCGGCAGCTCGTCGCTTTGGAAGCGCCAGCTGCAGGACGCGGCACAGGCGGTGCCCTGCATTCTGATCGCGACGCTGCTCAACCTGATGATCTGCGTGCCGTTCGGCCTCTCGTTCTTCCCTGTCGAGTGGCAGGAGATGCCCGTGCCGCGCGCACTAGGCATCCAGATGTTCTTGCTCACGACCGCGATCTGTCAGTTCGTATTTGTTGCCAGGAGCTCATTTGACTGCGCGGTGGGCATGATGATGGTCGAGAACGTGCCATTCATGCACACGCTGTCGCTGTCGATCATTCACGAGCTCGGCGCGTCGGACCCCAAAGTGATGCCCACGATCATGGTCACGTACGCACTCTCATCTGTCGTCGTCGGACTGTTGTTCTTCGTGCTCGGGTACTTCAAGCTCGGCAACATCATCTACATGTTCCCGAAGCACATCATCGTCGGCGCGATCGGCGGCATCGGCGCGTTCGTGCTGCAGAACGGTGTGGAGAACGCGACGGGCCAGGCGTTCGAGTGGACGTGGAGTGGCGTCAAGTCGCTCTTTTCAGAGGAGATTGTGTGGCTCTGGGTGAGCTCGGCGCTGCTCGCGCTGTCGCTGTCCGTTCTCACGCGCTGGTTCAAATCGCCGCTCTTCCCGCCGCTCTTCTTCGTGTCGATCCCGCCGCTGTTCTACGTGGTGCTGGCGATGCTGAAGATCTCGCCTGAGACCGCGCGAGCGCACGGCTGGTTCTTCGACCGCGCACCGAACGTCGAGTTCTACACGATCTGGGAGCAGTTTGACTTTGAGCTGGTGGCCTGGAGCATCATCCCCAAGCAGGCAGGTACGATCCTGGGACTCACCGTGTTCTCGCTCATGCACGTGCCGATCAACATCCCGTCGCTAAGCCTCACGACCGACTTTGAAGTCGACATCAACGAAGAGCTCGTCGCGCACGGCATCTCCAACACCCTCGGTGGGCTCTGCGGCAGCGTGCAGAACTACCTGTGCTACTCAACGTCTGCGCTGTACTACAAGTGCGGGGGCGGCGGCCGCAAGAGCGGCTTCGTTATCGGTCTGCTCATGCTCTACTTCTTCTTCATCGGGCCGAACGCGGTCTCGTACGTGCCGCGGTGCATGGCTGGCTGCCTCATGATCCACATCGGCTTGGACTTGCTCAAAGAAGCGCTCATCGACACGTACGACGAGCTTGACCTGATGGAGCTCGGCACGGTCTGGGTCATCGCGGCGTGCATGACGTTCTGGGGAATGAACCAGGGACTCGCGGTCGGCGCGCTGCTCGCGTGCATGACATTTGTGATGCAGAGTGCGAGCACACCGACGAACGCGCCGATCCGTGGCAGCATGAGTGCTGCAACGCTGCGCAGCAACGTGTGGCGCACGACCGAGGAGCTCGACACGCTCGACAAGGAGTGTCGCTTCGTGCACGTGATCCAGCTCAAGGGCCATCTGTTCTTCGGGAACGTTAACACGCTGAGCGAGTACGTCCGTGAGCTGTTTGATGACCACCACCACCGGAAAGCTGCTAATCAGATCCGCACCTTGGTGCTCGACTTCACACTGGTGGTCGGCCTCGATTCGTCTGCGGCCGACCGCCTGACGAAGATCAAGAACGTGTGCAGTCTGCACAACTGCCGCGTCGTATTCGCTGCGATCCCATCGGCGTATTCCAAGTTTGCGAGTCACCTGATCGAGATCTTTGGCGACCAAGACATGTTCCACGTCGCACCGGATCTCAACGCCGCGCTCGAGTGGAGTGAGAACCAGATTCTGCGAGCACACAAGGCTGCGCGCGAGTTCAAGAAACCCATCGCAGAGGAGACCAGCACAGCGAGCGATGACGATGACGAGAGCGTACACTTGCGCAAGCTGCAGCGTCTCATGCCGAACGAGCCGCTAAGCGTGATCCACCGGCTTCTGGACTACTTCCACATCGAAGAGATCGAGAAGGATGACACGATTTGGAAACAGGGCGACGTCGCGGACCGCAGCTTGCTCCTCGTTGACGGCCAGTTGCGCGCGATCATCGAGGAAGAGGCAGGTACGACTGAGGACGTCGCGGTCGGCGCCGTTGTCGGCGAGCTCTGCTTCCTCACGGGCGAGAAGCGCAAGACGACACTGATCGCGACCAAGCGGAGTGTCGTGTACGTGCTTGACCGCCCGAGCTTCGACGAGATGCTCGCGAGCGACTGCTACTTGGCGTTCCTCTTCCAGGGCATCGCGCTGCGCTACACGTCGTCCCGCATGCAGTACGTTGGTAACCGCATCTGGGAGACTAAGTGCGTGCCCATTTAGAAATGCAAAATTTGTACAACCCAACCAAACCTCAGAGCCAAGAGTAGACTTGCGACGTGAATATTAGGTACACAGTGGTGCATAAATACTGTGTGATATATTTGACGACATGGCGGACAGTTTTCAGTGCAGCATCTCGCAAAGCGCGTTAAGCGTGGCGTCCTCGTCGTGACCGCAGGACTCGTACATCGCCATACAGAGATCTCGATCGAACCCCATGGACGTGAGCTACAGACACACACATGGTTAGCCCTACATATAACCAACCAGCAGACAAAGGAAAGAAAGTGAGATGGCATCCATGACCTACCCGTTCGATGATGACCTCCTGATCTGCTGAGTCGCCAGCTCTGCCAGCAGCACTACCACTGCCGTTTGTAACTTGGTGCTCTTCCTGCCCGAAAGCGTCATCAACGAGGTCGATCACTGCGCTGTCGCTCTTCCGGGTCTGTCTTGAGCTGGAGTTTCTTCCTGCTCCTGCTGGTGGTATGGAAGGCGGTATGGACTGTGGGGGCAACCTGAAGAGCTGAACAGCTGCACATGGGTTCGCATTCAATTGTGCGAGCGACTCGTTCGAGACGTTCTCCTTCAGCAGCATGAGCGCCTGGAAGACGTCGGACGCAGCGACTTGCTGCACGCTCAGCGACTGGAGCTCTCCGAGCGCCGGCTGAAGCACTTGAAGCTCTGGGTGCTTGCGCACCAGCTCTCTGACACTGGCGTTAGGACGGCCGATGCTGTCAGCATTGGACATTACGATTGGACTCTCGTCGCCAGTCAAGATCGCAATGGCGCTCGCCAGGTCGAAACGAACTTGCTGCAGCGCGCTCTGCACCTGTGAGGCGCCAAAGCCCATCTCAATGAGCTGCTGCGCTGACTCCTCTTGGTCGACTGAGGTTCCTGCTGTTGTTGCCTCCACGGCTCCGTCGCGCTTCCGCTTGCGATTCCCCTCGGGCTTCCCGTGTGTTTCCTCGTGCTTCTGCTCCGCCACGTCTGCTCCGTCTTCGTTGCCGTCGTCGTCGTCCTGCTGCTCTTGCGCAAACACGAAGAAGTCTGACGTTGTGAGCGAGTTCAGATCAAAGAAATCCATGTCGGCGAGGATGCGTCCGCGAAACATCACGTACGAGTCCCCGCCGTCGCTAGTGCTCTCGCTATCGTCGTCGTTGCTCTCCGACTTGCTCTCTTCCTGACGCAGTCGTTGCTCTCTTCTCTTTCGCGCGCCGTTCGCAGTGGACGGAGCCAGACGCTGGTGCTGCTGCTCTTGCTGCTCGAGCACCATGTGCTTAAGAGCGGCTACTTGGATCTGCTGCGCGCCGTCAGCCAGCGGCAGCAGCCACTCCTTCGCGTCGTTCACGCTCAGTACGCGGAGCTGCTGCTGCTGCATGTGGTTGAGTTGAGTTGGGAATTGCGGATCGATATGATGGCATTGTTGCTGCTGAAACAGGCTACTAATAGGGTCATGTTAGGTAGGCCATCTTGAGGCGCACGTAATCGTCGTGCGACAAAAACATTATTGAAGTCCATTTGAAAAATTTACTTGCGCTTTCTATTAAAAAAATTGGAAGGCTCAATTTTCATACTGAATCCAAGAAAACTTTCCAAAGTAGCCATGACTATTCAAAACGAATTAAGGTTTTGAATTGTTATGTGACTGGCAATTGCTAAATTTCAGGTTGAAGTTGTCAAACATACCATCACTCGTTAACGGCATTCCTTTATCGCTTTCTTCCTGCCCAACAGCGGCATTCACAAACTTCCAACGCTCAGAGCAACGACGGATTTCAGTCACCACCTTCGACGAACGCACAGCTCCAAGGTCATCATCGGCTACGCTCGCTATCATTCCTCCGCTTGCCACCTCTGCGACTCCTCCTCCTGGCTGGCTCGCCGCGGCACCAGTTGGATCATACGGCGCGAGAGAATCAGCTGTCGCGCCAGAGAGTCCAGCCCTTGCCATTCTGCCAGCCTCGCCAGCTCCGCTCTCCTGACTCGCCTCTGACAACTCCGACAGCTTCGCCTGTACAAGCACTAGGCTCATAAGCGCTTAGTGGATGGGAATGGCTCGAACAGCAGTCGAATCCTCTCTGCCTCGGTTGCTCCGGTATCGAATGACATTGGAGGCCTCCTTTGGCCTCGTACCCTCCCGGTTACTCAATCGTGAAGTGGGTGGGGCTGACTTCATCAATCGATTTCAACCCTGTCTATCTTCTCCAACTAGCCCCAGCGAAGTCTCCGGCTGTCCCAGCACTTCCAGCATTCAGTCCACCCGCGCGGCCCTCTAAGAGGAAGTACACAGCGCTGAAGGGCTCTACCTCAGCCCGAGCACTACAACTGATACGCCGCTTTGAGTTTCCAGTCTCCACCACCGCGTTACTCCTTGGGATTGCGGCAGGACCAATTTGATATGCAAAGAAGAAAAAACTACACCAGGAAGTCGAGACAGCCTCCGTCAGGGAGGTTGTGTAAGATGGAAGCCGCGCTCAGAAGGCTGCTTGCCTGCCAGCCTTCTCAATGGAGGTGCTGCACTTTTCGGATCCAAGTGAGTCCAGAGATCACCTTCAGAAAATGATTGCGCGAGTGGATGCTGCGCGCACTTCGATCGACCTGTGTGTTTATATGATCACACATCCCAATTTAGCAGCTGCTCTTCTTCGAGCTGCTGCCAAAGCGAGGAGGGTCCAAGTACGCTTGATCACTCATTACCGACATCTGAACTGCGCGAACTCAGAGATCAGGCGCCTTTTCAAGGCCAACATCCCAGTTCGCTACAACAAATACCTCACACGCAGCATTAGAAATACTGCGCCATTGATTGAGCAGTCACAACCCCCGGGTCAGCAAACTGGACAAAGAATGCATTCAAGAACAGAGAGGCAGTGGAGACCCGCGAAGGCGACACCGCGAGCGCACTAAGCTACCACACTCCTTTCCGGAGTCTGTGGAATCACAGTTGCGTTGACGCCAAGCACTCTGACTTCAAAGATGGAAAGCTCATGGTATGTTGTGGGTGTAGCAGTCAACAGTCCTTGTGACTGCACTTTAGTTGTATTAGGCGCTGTAGTGCATTTTTCAGAAGTTGATCACTATCAACGACAGACAATATGTATGATGTACTGCTCGCAAGCACTCGCGTCGCTGAGCTGCGACAGTGTGTCATACTGTCTAACTGCCCAACGGAGTGCTAAAATTATCTGCCGCCTCTCGCCCAGCTGGCCTCTCAACCAGCAACCAATACCCGTCAACCACCTTGAAGCGCTCTCACGTTGCTGAATGAGAGTGCACCAAGTTTGTCTTGGTGCTTCAACAATCCCAGATTTATGCGAAGACGTGCGAGAATGAATGACACGCATGAGAATGGGAGAGTGAGAACGCTTGGATCTCCCACTTCTCTCATTTCTCCATTTGCAGCCACGAACACAAGCGCCTAGAGAGAAAGACCTAGCAGCAACAATAGTAAGCGCGATGGAGACCGCCACCAGTAGCAGCAACGCCAACGCGCGCGTGGTCGTGAAGCTCAGCTACGCAGGCGAGATGCACCGCATGACGCTCGACCAGAGCGACCTGACCTTTGACGCACTCTGCGCACTCGTGCCGCAGACGTTCGTGCAGCCGACACCCAAGAGCTACGCGCTCGTGTACACTGACAACGAAGGCGATCTGGTCACGGTGTCGAGCGCGCTCGAGCTCAACGAAGCCTTCCGCGTGCTCCTCGACCTCAACGGCGAGCGGAAGACGATGCACTTCCGCGTGCTGCCACGAGTGAGCGTGAAGGACCAGATCCCGCCCGCGGTGCTGCAGGCCGTCGACGAGCTCTCGAGCACGATCTCGCGTCTGGCGAGCGACACGCGTGAGAGCCTCTCGCAGAGCACGTACCTGGAGCGCGGACGCGCGTCGGTCGCGTACTCGGCCAAGCAGACGAGAGAGTTTCTCGAGTCGGCGCGGAAAGAGATCGCGCAGCGACTCAAGGACGTGCAGGCGCGCATTGTGGGCGAGATTGAGCGACGACGCTCGAGTGTATCCAGTGCAGATGAAGCAGCAGCAGTGGCTGTAGCGACAACGTTTGAAGAGCAATTGGCAGAAGCGATTGGTAATGATGAAGATATCGAGATGGAGACAAGACATTCGCACCACATTATCGAAGACGACAGTGACGACGACGAAAATCACCACGGTGAAGAAGTTGGCGATAGTGATGACGAAGACGATGAAAAGAAACAACACAAAGACGAAGACGGTGATGGTTCGATTCCACCTCCGCTCATTACTGTCGCAGAAGCAACTGCAGCTGCATACGCTGTGCACGTGCTTCGCGAGCAATCTCGTGCCGAAGTAGAAGAGGAAGAAGAGGCAGCGGACACACCGTACGAATCCGACGCCGAGACGGTCGCATCGGACGAAGACGACGATGAGGATGACGGTGACTCGGATCGTGACTGGGAAGACGTGATCCCTGACGTCTGGAACGCAGATGTGGCTCTCATCCGAAGCATCTTGCCGCACGTGCACGTTGAAGACTGCGTGGATATGCTGCGAAAGCACAATGGCAACCTGGAAGCCGCGCTCAACGAGCTCACCGATTTGTAAACCCACTCATGATTTCTTCTTCCCAACGACTATGCGGCCGAAAAGAGCGCCTGTGTGAGTCATGTATCTATCTATTTTCCATTAATGATTCCCCCAAGTAAACATACCATACCATAAAATCAAAGCACTCGATCGACTTTGTCCGATGAATCCCGTGGGTGGGTGCCACTAACCGTACGTGACGCGTTGTCCGCTCTTTGGTACCGACGGCGGCGCTCCTCGTGGCGCTGATCGCACAGCTGCGCCATTCCCACCCATGCTGCTCATGCTCGCTGTGGCATGCATACCACCGCTGTTGCTGGCCCCTACACCATTGGGTGTCGGTGACAGCGCAGAGTTTGAATTGGTCGGCCCACTGCTGCCACCATTGCTGCTGCAGTTACTGTTCTGCTTCGCCTGGCCGAGCGCAACATTCCGACACCGGGACGCAAAGTTGAGCGAGCAGAGCGTCTCCCAGGCGTTCCATTGGACGGGACTCACGTTCACAAACATGAGCACTTTCGAGTTCCCACTGAGCGAGTCTTGCAGCAAGAACGTCAGCTTAGAGTTTCGGTAAGGAACGTGCTTGCTGCTCGCTCCGAGTGCAGCGATCACGTCGCCCAGCGCTGAGAGCGATCTGTTGATATTCTGGGCTTCTTTCAATCGCTGTCCGCTCGCAGCAGTCTTACTCACACGCTCCGAGCCGGCTAAATCAATTAGGTGGAGCTTTGAGACTCTTCGTCGGTTCTCAGTCCGTTGCACAGTTTCAATCTGGATGGAGAGCACCAAGTGCGAGCGACTCGAGTGCTCGTTGAAATCGTGCGAGCCGACGCTGCGGTGCGAGTGTCCAAGCTTCATGAGGTCGATCACGTCCTTTTCATTGAATACTTCCACTTCAATGAGGTTATCGACATAGACACCGGTCTTGCCCATACGCACGTCCAGACCTTTCGAGAGTGCTCCGCCCGGTGGGTTGCTGCTCAAAGAGGAACCATTGTTGTTGTCCAGAAGATCCACAATTGTCTCGTTGTAGACTTCCAGGATGCTCAGCTTCATAGTGCACTCGAAGCTCCCCGCAGCGATTCGGTCGTCACAGATCGCAAATAATTCCTGCAAAGCGCGAAAGTTCACGCCGCGATCGCTCTCCGAGCCTTCCATTGTGTGCGTTTTCCCCGAACCTGTTTGCCCGTACGCAAAGATGCAGACACTGTCACACGCATTCACACAGCAGCGAGTTCGTCAGTTTCGAGTATCCCAAGCAAACAATAAGCTGATGTGATGATGCACTTACTTGAAGCCGTCTAAAGCGCTAACAACCAGCGCACGCGTTTGTTCAAATACTTGCGCCTGCGTGCTTGTCGGCTGGAAAATGTGGTCGAACTCGAACGCGTGTTTCTGGCCGATGAAGTTGCCTCCTTTGCTTCCATCACCAGCGCTATCTGAACCGCCGCCCACCACAAGTTCAAGGCTCTCGTGGTCGTTGTCTCGGAAGAAGATCGCTGGAGCAGCCTGGTCACTTTTCATTTCGACCGGCTGAATCGGTCGAACGCGACAGAAAACGCGGATATTACCCTGGAGCTCCATGAGTCGATTGTGCAACTTGCGCCTCGCTTGGAGTTCCTGGGCGTAGAGCTCAGCCGTTCTTGCTTTTTCAGTTTGCACTTGCCGAACGATCTCCACGCTCTGCGGGTCAAAGGATCCAACAATTCCACGACAGATAGGTTAGTACCAAATTTGACCCCTGAGTATATCATCCAGATGGCAAGTCTTACCGCTCTCTCGGCTTCTGCAAAGCCTGCTCGCCTGGCATTTTCGATGAGCTGCTCTTGATCTCCCAGCTTGAGCTCTAGAGCCTCCACTTGTCGTATTGCTACCGTGAGCTCTTCATCACGCTCTTTCGACATCGACTGCAGATTCTTCAAGTCGCGCTCGAACGCTCGGTTCTCTCGCTTCAATGCGCGATGCTGATCCTCTGCTTCACCAAGTTGTGACGCGCTGAGCAGTTTTTGCTCTTCAAGCTGTTTTTCGAGTTGCTGTTTGCTTTCGGCAGCGATCTGGAGATCTTTCCGGAGCTTTGCAACTTGTTGTCTTTCTGATTCCAATTCTTGATCTTTTTGTTCTAATCGCTCTGAAAGCTTTGTCTGGAGAGATTCCGCAGTTCTTGTCTGGCCGTCTTTCAGCTCTTCAATCTGCTTTTGAAGCCTCTTGAAATTGCTCCTGGCCGACTGAAGCTCTTCTTCTTTGTCACTCAATTGTTTCGTCAGAGTCGCCACCGTAGCAGCTGTAGCAGATGCATCAGCAGCATTTGCACTCGCCCGCGTATTGTTTTGCTGTTCAGCAGCACGAAGGGCAGCTAGCTCGTCTCGGAGTCTTGCAATTGACGATTGGGAATCTTCAAACTCTTTGTTTAATCGCGACTGCGCTTTCACCACTTCGGCGTACTTCTGCTCGATTTCTTCACGCAGCGCTTGCTCTTTTCCGATCTGAGCCGTCAATCTTTGGATCTCGTCACTGCTATCCGTCTTTTTTGCAACTTCGTCTTGCTGCTCTTCTAAACGATTCCGAGTCGCTAGTAACTCTCGCTTCATGGTCTGGTTCGTTGCTGTGAGATCTTGGCACTTCTTCACGTATCCGTCGAGCTGATCTTTGTACTCGGCAAATTTGTCTTCGATTTTACTCTTGTCGGTCACCAGACCTTGGTATTTCTCTTCTTGCAGTTCCAGTTGTTTCGACACACTTTGGATTTGGATCCGCAGGTCGCAAATGATCTGCTCATCTTTCGCCTTGAGCTCTTCAATCGACTGGAGTTGCGAAAGATACTGCTGGGACAGTCGCTCAGTTTGCTGAGCTTCCGCGAGGCTGCTTCGTGATGGTGAGGACGAGCAGCTTCTTGCACTGCCGTTCTGAGGCACAGCAGCAACTGGGACACTCTCGGTATCGTACTCAGAGAATTGGTCCTGAAATCCCTATTACAAGAGTGTCGATAGCTCGCAATGAATATTCCGTGATTCAGCTATCAGAGTGAGGCAAAGATAGCTTGAAAGAGTACTCACATTCACAGCTTTGTACGGATAGCCGTTGTCGTTGTAGTATTCTCCATTCTGGTCTGTATGCGATTCCTCCTGGGCCGCGTCGCTCCAGTCCAGCTGGTGAGGATAGTTAGAGTACATGGACAAGTTCTCATTGTCTTGGTATCGAACACTGAGGGCGGTGTGACCTGACAGTGCTGCGTCTACCACTGTTGGCTCGCCTCGCTGCTGCTCCTGTTGCGGAGCGTCTTGCCACGCCATTGTCTGGTAGTTGCTACTACCTGCAGCATAGTAAGACGCAGTATGCGCTTCGTCACTCCTTCCACTGTCGTTCAAACTGCTATTGTTCGCGTGTGAGGAACTGTAGTGGTCGTACCGTCTGCTCGACTGCAGGTACAGCTGCTTCTGCTTGAGCTCTGTGAAAATCTGACGGAATTGATCGTCGCAAGGGTGGTCCCATCTACTCTCGCCTGTCATCTCGTTATAGTAATACGGCGCCCCCGTCTCCGTCGCTGTGACGTGGTACCATCCTTCGGGTAGTGGCGCGATGAGCGACTCGCGCGCGATCCAGAGGAAGTCCGCTTCCTCGATGGGGTCGATGCCGAGTCGCTTCGCATGCTCTTCCACGCCCGCCCGGAACAGCTCAGGGTCCGACGCCTCCATCAGCACAGACTCGTCCTGCGCAGAGCCCATAGTAGCAACCTCTTGCGTCTGTAGATCTTCTTCGTATTGCGAGTAGTCAACTGTGGGTGTTTGGTAATGCTGCTGTTGCTGCTGATAGTGATTGAAGCCGCCACTCGTGACGGTCGGGTTGCCAGCATACTCTCGCTCTCGACTCGAATGTACGCTATGCGAGCTCCGCGTGCTCCTCGCTGATGAAGGGCGGGCGGTGATCCGTGGCAGTTCCGTGTCGGACATCGGCTCCTCATACTCATACTCTCTGTACTCGCGACTTGCTCCAGCAGCGACAGCACCATCGAACGCCAGGTCCAACAGCTGCAGCTGTCTGTGGGAGCCTTGCTGCTGCTGTCTTTGTCGGACGCTGCCGAGGACGATGTGCGGGAGACGCTGCTGCTGCTGTTGCTGCTGTAGCATCATTGAAGTGGAACCAGAATGTGGAAATGTGGAAATGCGGAAATGCGGGTGTGCCCTTTCGTGGCAACTTGCAGTGTGGTGTGGCATGATGTGGCTTGACATACAGTGTGATTCGTAAAATAATGTACGCTGGTTCAATTTTGACACACACAATTGCTGCAAAACATTTTTGGGATGGAGCGCCCCACAGTTTTCAGTAGAACACCTTGTGGATCACCCGTCTCCATCAGTCTCCCTCTTCCTTCTTGACATGTGTCTTGACAAGTCACTACAGTCAAGCTCGTTTGTTTGGGTTTCCGCCTTTCGAGTGCGCGTGAACATGGAGCTCTCCAGCAGCAAGACGGGCGCTAGTGCCACCGCACCTGCTCGCCGCAATACCCACAACGGCGCTGGAGTCGCTCAAGATGCCAGTAGTGTCGCGTGTGCACAGCAAATGGAGCCGCCCCTGAAGGTAACCGCAGTCACCGGCAGCAGCGCCGTCTCAGTGACTTCAACTGGCGTTGGAGTTGCGCCAGCGATGACACAACCGACCGTCACGACAGCTGCAGGGGACGCCGTTCGTCCGCTGAAGCGCGTGCTCGTGGGCTGCAGGATTGGGGGCCACACGATCGAGAAGTGCGCGTCACCCAAGAAGAAAGCGCTCGACCCGATGCGGTACATGCCGGACCGCGCCGCGTTCTGCGCGCTCTTTACTGTCCACGTTCAGTTTGAAGGCGCGATGGTCGACCATCAGGTGTACCGAACGTACAAGCAGCTGGGGGTGCTGCACTCAAGAGTAAGTCGTCGCAATGTTGGTGGCGTGCTGCTTGCTCGTTTAGCGCTCTTAGTGCTCACTTGTATATTGTTCTTCTTGAATGAGTGCAGCTCCAGAAGAAATTCCCCAAGTCCAATTTCCCGAAAGATCTGCCGACCATGCGCAAGAAGCGCTACGACAACGAGTACATTGAGCAAAAGAAATACGTACGTTGCTTAAGCTGCTATCTGACCTGTAGACTTTGTTGTATGTTAGTATGGCTAACATCACCACTGCGTGTTTTTTTCTTTTTTCCGACTGCAGGAGTTGAACCAGTACCTAAAGCAGCTGCTGGAGCTGCCCGAGATCAGGCAATCGAAGACGCTGCGCGAGTTTCTGGAAGATTCGCATCTCTCGGAAGACAGTGAAGACGAGGAGATGAATCCGTCTTCCAAGATGCTCGAGGGACTCCCGGGCACGATCGTGACTGTGCGTGCCGGGCAATCGTTCTCGGTGACTCTGAATCTCCCCAAGGCGGGCGACGTTGCCTCGTGGCAATTTACGACAAAGAAGCACAATATCGGATTCAGTGCGACGTTCAACGGTGACACGATCCGCGTGTACTCGAGAGAAGATTCACAGCTCAAGCCCATCAAGGGGTTCTACAAATGCTCGGTCCCTGGAGTGTGTACGCTCAATTGGGATAACACGTACACGTGGAGCAAAGGCAAAGTGCTGGTCTACTGGGCTGAGGTGGAGCACAAGCAAAGCATACCTGTCTCCGGCCCTGTTGGAGTCGCTGCTACTGGTGGGAATAGTGGCGGCGCTGCTGCTCTAGGCAATGCTGATCCTTCCAACGCGCTCTTGGTGAATGACGCTCGTCGATCAGGCTACATCGAAAAGAACCGCAACCACGCTCTGTATCCTCGGCGGATCGTGAACTCGTCCATCTCGCTGATCACCAAGCCGTTTGTGTCGGGTGGGAAATCAAACCAGCAGCAGTACAAATCGGGGTCGCTCATTGTCGAGCGCAATATCAAGTTTCGCGGTCGAAATTGGTATCGCAAATGGTTCGTTCTGGACACCCGCAAATGTATCTTGCGCTACTACGATTCTGAGAGTGCAGCGCGCAAGGGACTTTCCATATCCAAGCTCAACCTGAACCACAAGAATGCGTCTCTTGCAGTCACAAGTGGCGAGGAAGCTGCGCCGACGCCGTACATGTTCATCGCCCGAACACGAAAGCGGTGCTGGAAGATCTGTGCGTCTTCTCTCACGGAGTATAACGAATGGGAGCACGCAATCTCAACCGCGATCCTGACTGCTGAGCTGTCAAAGCGCCGTCGGTCAGGAAGCAAAGGAACTGCTGGCGGGAAAACTTTGGATGGAGGAGTTTCTGGCACTTCGCACAACTCGAAAGACGCGGGCAATCCGCTGCTACCAGGGCAAGCAGACGGCTTGGATGACTCGGAGGAATCGGAAGAAGACGACGAGGACGAAGAGCGAATGAAGGAGGGCGGTGGTGACTCTGATGGATACCAATTTGTGTCGGATGGTGACCCAAGCGCATTGCAGCATCGCAATCGCAATGGCGCAGGTGATTTTGAGCACCACGCGGCTTCCTACGCCAACCTGGTCGGCGCATGGGAGCTCAAGTGGAAGATCTCGCTGGTTGTTGGCGTTAATGTGCTACTACTGACCATTCGCTTTCTACCGCTGGTGGTCATCGGCGTGCCTCTGCTGCTGTGCAACGGGTGTGTGGTTCTGCTGAAGCTGCTGGAGGTGAGGCAGCAACAGCAGAAAGAGAAAGAGTCGTAACGAGTGATTTAATGAATGGGGGTGTGTTGATGTTTATGCTGATACAGCGCATTGTAAATGGCTTAAGCGTCTCAGCAACCTGACCTCAATTGATTGTCAAATGGAGCTCTCCATGATTTGGACTGACTCACTTGAAGGGTTGCACGAATGTAGCGCAAATCTGATGCCCTGTGAAATCAGATGTTATCTGCTCAAATCGTATTAGAGAGGGCGCTGAATCTGTTGGCCATCAAGATGAATGAGCGAGACAGCGAACGAAGAGCCATTGGTGCAAGTCGCGTGATTATTGACATCATCAGACACTAGGATAGTAGCGAAACAGAGCTCAAGCGACAATGGTGTTTTTCGTGTGCGAAGGCTGCAATGAGACGCTCAAGAAGAACAAGGTGGACCAGCACGCCGCGCGCTGCCGCAACTGCTGGGCTGTGAGCTGCGTGGACTGCAGCGTCGTGTTCGAAGGCAACGACTACGCGGCGCACACGAGCTGCATCTCGGAAGCGCAGAAGTACGAAGGCAGTCTATACAAGGAGAAGACGAAGGGTTCAAACGCCAAGAAGGAGTCCCCACAGGAGCGCTGGATGCGCATTGTGCAGAGCGCCAGCGCTGGTGGCGACGCGAAGCTGCAGAATGTGCTGGACCGCATCGCTGGGTACGACAATGTGCCGCGCAAGCGCGCGAAGTTCCTCAACTTTATGAAAAACAGCATCGCGCTGAACGACCAAGCGATGGTGGAGCGCGTTTGGACTCTCTATGAAGCGAGCGACAAGGTTGCTCAAGCTGAGGCGAGCGCTGAGGCGAATGGTGCGGATGCTGCGGCGGCCAACGGAGCTGACGCTGAGAGCAGCAAGAAGCGCACGGAGCGAGAGGAGGAACCACAAGACGATGCCGCGAAGGAGAGCAGCAGCAAGAAGAAGTCCAAGACCGAGGAGTCCGAGAAGCCGATCAAGTGGTCGAAGCTCATCAAGTCGACTGTGAAGAGCGCGCCAGGCAAGCAGATGGATCTCGAGCAGCTCCGCGAGCAGGTCGTGAGCCACATTCTCAGCAGCAAACTGTCGTCCAAGAGTGAGAAGGAGCTGAAGAAGGAGTTCAAGACTGCGGTCAAGGAGAGCGACAATGTGGCGGTTGTAGAGGTCGTGCGCCTGCGCGAACAATAGAAAACAAGTCAGTAGAGAAAAGAAGCTAAGCAGGCAGGTAGAATACAACCAGGAAATGCATGCACCCATCGCTCAACATTTACTACACAGTAGAGCCCAGATGCACTTCTACCGACTGTCTGCTGGGCTGAATCCTGGTGTGGGTTTTTACGCTAGACAGATAAATATTTACACACGCTATGTTCTATATGAGCTCCTGTTGAACCCCTGCAACTACTCTGGATCGAGTAGAATACAGCGTTTCTCCATGAAAACTTGTCGCTTCGATCGATGCTGCCGTTGTCATTCTGTTGTGGACAGTCTGCCATTTTGTGCCGTAAAATCTGATCGACCATTTTATAGAGATGGATTTGTTCGTTATTGAGAGGTTCGCTGTACTCTTGCGTGAGGGAGTCGCGTTGTTGTGACGGAAAGGCAGCATGCGTGTGCGTGAGCAGTGAGCGTGAGCTGAGTCAAGAAGGGAAAGAGAAAACCTCAAGCCCGCCTTCCCAAAGGCGAAAAGGAAACCACAGCGAAGAGCGAGCGAGCGCCATGAACGCGGACGGCGGTCGCGCGTACCGTCTCGGTCCCAGTGCCGCACCGCCCTCTGCTTCGTCGTCTTCATCTTCGGCTGCGTACGCACACGCAGGAGGTGCGGCAGCGCCCCCTCCGGCGCCAGCGTCCGCGCCGCATTTCGTTAACGGAAACTACCAATTTCAGCAGCAACAACAGCAGCAGTACCAGCGCCAGTCCCAACGAAACAGTCGCTATGCCAGTGAAGACTTCAACCAGATTGCGTCGTACCGCGCGCAACTGTCGCCGTCGCAGCAGCTCCAGCAGCAACAGTACCAGCAGCAACAGCGCCAGCAGCCGCGCTCGACGAGATCCGCGCAGCAAGTGCCGTCGTCCCCGCTTTCCGCCGCTGCTGCAGCAGCCGCCGCCGCCGCCGCGGCAGCCGCAGCGAATGCAGGCATAACGTATGGCAACAACCCCAGTGCGAATCGCGGACCTTCGATTTACAACCCGCTCGCGTCGCCCTCGACTGCGCAGTCTTCCTACCCGAACCGAGGCAGCTACTCGAGCGTCACGAGCAATGGCGTCGATGAAGGGGACTACGTGTGGGTGAATGAGCCAGGAACGGTCAGCATCCCTGCGCTCGTGGTGCGCAGCGGATACTTGCTTGATGGAGCCACGGAGCAGGAGGAGTTCGTGACGGTCGTGCACACGGAAGAGGGCGAAGAGCGTGAGATCCGCGGACAGCCGCTGATCAAACTTCCATTGGTCCACCACCCGAAGCAGCTGCAGCCGCTCACAGTCCACGACCTCAGCAGTCTTCCGCTCATGGCCACGAATGTGAGCGCTTGTACTGAATGTTGGTGTGTGTACTTTTTCCGAATGAACTTGCTCGGAACTAACGACTTTTTCTCTCTTGCCTACTTGTTTGTGTGCGCATAGGGCGATGTGGGCCGCAACGAATTCTTCTCGAAAGAGCAGCTCGAGAATGCTGTTTTATACACGCTACGTGCTCGCTACCGCATGGAGCAGATCTACACATGGGTCGATCGCGTGCTTGTGAGTGTGAATCCCGTCGTGGCGCTCCCCATCTACACGCCCGACCACATGCAGGAGTACAACAAAAGCAGAGAGCAAGCGCCTTTCCTCGACAACGGCTCTGTAAATGAAGCCCCACCGCACATCTTTGCGGTCGCACAGAATGCGATCCGTTGCATGCAAGATGCTGCGGAAGACCAAGCGGTGATCCTTCTGGGCGGCATGGGGTCTGGAAAGTCCGAAGCTGCGAAACTCATTGTCCAGTACCTGTGCGAGATTGGAGAGAACACGATGCGGCCAGAAACTGAGAGCGATACAGGCGTGCTGCACCCCATCGGCCAGCAAATCCTGCACGCGCTTTACATCCTGGAAGCGTTTGGAAATGCGTCAACGCAGCAGAACAGGAACTCGTCGCGCTTTGCCAAGATGATTTCGGTCGAGTTCAACAAGCACGGCCACGTCATCGGTGGTGGGTTTACGACCCACTACTTTGAGAAGTCACGCGTCATCGGCTGTCGAGACCACGAGCGCAACTTCCACGTGTTTTACCAAATCTTGGCGGGGCTGCAACAGGATACGGCGCTTCGCGACGCGGTCGACCTGAACCGAACTGTGGCAGACTTTGAGCTGCTGAAGAGTGCCGACCCAGAGATGACGGATCCAGCGATGGACGCGCGCGACTATCGGGATCTCATGGCGAGTTTCTCCGCGCTGCGCATCCGCAAGAGCCAGCGAATAGAGATCATTCGCATCATCGCGGCGCTACTGCACTTGGGCAATGTCGACTTTGTGCAAGAGAACGACAGCAAGTCCAACCAGTCTGGCTCGGACCCGCCGTCGTGCGCACTCAAAGACCCGGCGCAAATCGTCCTGGCAGCAAAGCTTCTCGAGATTGAACCGGTGGTGCTCGACAACTACTTCCGCACTCGCCAGTTTTTCTCGAAAGATGGGAACAAGACGGTCTCGTCACTGAAAGTCGTGACTGTAAGTCAAGCGAGGCGAGCGCGCGACACCTTCATCCGAAGTCTGTACGAAGCGCTATTCAACTTTCTCGTCGAGACGTTGAATGGCATTCTCGGAGGCATCTTCGATCGCTACGAAAAGTCCAACATTGTGATCAACTCACAGGGCGTTCACGTTCTGGACATTGTTGGCTTCGAGAACTTGGACTCGTCGCAGCACAACGGTTTTGACCAGCTCTGCTTTAACTACTGGAGCGAGAAAGTGCAGAACTTTTACGTGCACAACACGTTGGCGGTGAACTTCTCCGATCTGGACGACGAGCCGCAGCATGTCGAGAACCGCTTGACAGCGCACTCGAACATGGACCTCGCAAGTGACCAAGAAGAGTGTCTGATGTTGTTTGAGAAAGACCCGTTTGGGATTTTCTCGCTGCTCAATGAGCACAGCAAGATGCGATCTGCCAGTGATGAAGACCTCGTGACGAAGATTCTTGCTGCGAACGACGGCGTTCGATCGCTGTCGCGACCGAACATGGGGAGCGCAATGACAAACGAGTACTTGGCTCCGTCAAAGGACTGGCGACTTCTCTTTGTTGTGCACCACTACTGCGGCAAAGTGACGTACAGTGGCAAGGGACTCTCAGCTAAGAACACCTTGAGTATCTCGGCGACGTGTGCAGCAATCATGCATTCCTCAAACAATGCGGTCCTGCACGCGGTAGGGGCAGCGCAAATGGCGGCGGCGTCGAACGACAAGTCGCGTGGCGGCGCAACAGCATCAAGACTTCGCAGATCCATGAGCTCCTCAAAAGACGTGAAGCAAGGTGGTGGTCAGAGCGATAGCGCTGCCTCCGACGTGCTGAAGCAAGCAGATGACTTGCTTCACGCTTTGAACCACACGGGCAAGAACTTTCTGGTCTGTGTCAAGCCGAATGAAGAGCTCGAAGAGGGGCTTTTCGACTCGGACTATGTGCTCAAGCAGGTTCGCCAGCACAATCTCGTGGACTTGATCACTGCGAGTAGGTCGATCTACACGGTCCACTTGACGTACAACCATTTCTTCCGACGATACAAGAACATCTGCGGTCACCGAGGCACGCTGGAGTCGCTTCTTCGTTCGCTCTCGGCGATTGGTGTTCTGGAAGAAGAAAAATATGTCGTGGGCAAGCTCAAAGTGTATTTAACCAGCCACCAGTCGAAGAAGCTGGAGAAGGCGCGATATCTATACCTGAATGCCTGCGCCACGATGATCCAGCGCAACATGCTCCGCGGTGTGTTTCGCAAGAAATCCTCGCGCATTCTGTACGTGATGCGTGGACTGAGACTAGCGATGCAGCAGCGCGACCCAGACGACATCATCCAGCATTTAGCAGACTGCACCAGTATCCTTGGGAAAACCAGTGCTGAGGATATTCGTATCCTAAACGAAGGAAGGCGCATGATTTCAAGCCTCGATGAAGAGACGTACGTGAAATCTGTGATCGCGGATGCGACGAGGATTGGTCACCCGACGCTCATTGGATACGCTGTACGCATCGCTGAGAAATACTGTCCATCCGTGAAGATCGACCAACTGAAAAGACAACAGAAATCACTCTCGAATGCCTCGCAGCGGAAAATGGAGGAGAACCTCGAAGCGATCCATCAGAAGCTCCGCCAGTCGATTATCAGAAACGATCCCGAGTCGCTTATGGCGGCTTTGGCCACTCTAGAAGAACCGTCGGCGGAGTCACTCGAGCGTAAACTGGCGACGATGATGATCATCCGTGCCCTCGAAGAGAAAAGTGTTGAAGATCAATTGACACATGCAGCAGAGAGCATCGGCAAAGATGATGATGCTGAGAAGATGTACGCAAGTCTTCGCGCTTCGATGATCAAGGCGATGGAGTTTGGTCTTGAGGCGAAATTCCCTCATCTTGCCATTGAATTCGGCGGGCGGGTGACCTCCAAGGTGCCAACTGCAGCTGTTGTCTCGGCTGCAGAAGTGCCAAAAGCGCCTGAAGCTGAAACCACTGATGCTTCCAGTGAAGTTGCTGCAGCGTCATCAGTTGACCCATCCTCCTTGTTTGCAGCTCTTGAAAAGGCTCTTGACGAAGAAAACTTTGTTGCTGCTGAGAAGGTTTTGAGTCGACTGAAGGCTCTAGGCGTGCCTTCGAGCGAGATGACGCAGAATGCTGAAAAGAAAATCAGCAGTCAGCTGAGTTCGATCAGCTCTCACTCGGAACGCAAGCAGACGATCAAGTTCCTCGGAATCGCCAAGCTGTCTCAAGATCTGGAGCTGCTGAACGAAGCCATCGAGGCTGCGGTCAACAATGGACTCGCGAAGTGGGACTTTAACCTGAAGAATGCAGAGCGAGAGCGCGAGAAATTACTGGCAGCAGCGAGCGGGGAGAGCCCAACGAAACCAAGCCAGGTATCAGTATCGCTCAGTGCTGCCGCGATGATGAGCAAACCTGTGATCCCGAAACCTGTTTCTCCCACGAGAGCCGAGTACTTGTTTAATATTTGGAGCGCCTCGGAAGTGAAAGCACTGCAAACATTGCGGCAAGTGGTGCCCGCTGAGCTCAGGACTGCGATCGATTCCAAGCTCACGCGTCTCGAGAAGGTAATGAAAGCAGAAGAACACATCCAGCGTGCGCTATCATCGCAGGATGCGAAACTCGTAGAAGAAGCGTTCAAACAGTCGATCTCAATTGGTTTCTGCTCGACGCTTTTCGGAAACCTCTTTGAGCACAACATCGCCATCTTAAAGAGTGACTCATCCTCAATGCCTGAGACCGACGAGCTTCGCGCGACGATCAAGTTCTTGACGAAGCGAATCGAAGCAAAAGCTGAAATCCGAGAAGACGCGCTGGGTCTTCTGTCGAGCGTTATCGATGAGTTCTCGCGGACGCGGGACATCCATGACGCTGACAACGAGAATGTGCTGGTGACTGCGGGGAAATTACGACGTAACCTCGAAGCGTGCATTGCTGCAGCAGTGCGGTTAGAGTCCGTGCTCTTGACGCCGTCCGATTCAGTCGCTGTGAATACGTTGGAGCTGAGTCTGCAGGCGGCGAGAGCGGCTGGAGTGAACGAGCGACTACTCGTAAAAGCGGAAGAAAAAATTGTCGCTGCAAAGCGCGCTGCAATGAGCAACGCCACGAAAATGAGGAACCTTCACGCTGCCCCGGTTCAGGGTTTGATTGATGGCGACGGGGACTTGAGTGACGCTGATTTCGATGCTCGGTTGTTGGAGATCCAGCGAAATCGAGCTGATACGACTGGATGGCCCGGAGTGGATGACGACGCCGCGACAGATTTGAACGACCAGCACTTGCGTCAAGCACAAGAGAAAGATGCCGTCGCGTTCAACCAATTTGAGAACCTGAGAGGATACAATGCGCAGTCGGAGAAGGCGCTTGCGAAGAAACTGTCCTGGGAAGGCCGTGCGCTGAACCAGAGTCTGTCGGTGCTGGATGACAACGCCACGAACCAGTTGGCGTTGTCCGTCAACAGATGTATTCTCGGGTACATGCGCGACCGCATCGTCTTCTATCGTGAGATGCTGGCGCAGTTCGTTCTACAGAGCGGACTGTCAAAGCCCGCGGTAGTGGACGAGATCTACTTGCAGTTGATGAAGCAGCTGACTCGGAATCCGAAACGCGACAGCAGCACGCGCGGCTGGTCGCTCTTTTCGATGTGCGCGACGTCGTTTCCTCCCTCACAGGCGCTACAGCAGTACGTGCTCAAGTTCCTGAAGGCTCAGCACGCGGAGTCCAACAGTTTCTGGCGACTGGTGCGCAATTTCGCGTCTTACTCGCTCATGAAGCTGGAGAACCTGCTTGCGAATGGCGCGACAGGGTTCATCCCAAGTATCGAAGAAATCCGCGGTTTTGAAGCTCGACCGCCGTTCCTGGCGAAGATCGAGCTGCTGGACGGTACGGTACTGAACGATGCGTTCCCCGTCACCCCAGAACTCACGGTGGAGCACCTGGTCGAGATTTGCACGCACTTTCTCGGTCTTGAAGACCACGTGGCAAACTTTGTGGGGCTTTCGACCATTTCCGAGAAGTTTAGCAGCAGTGTATCGGCCAGTCGACGGAATTCGGCAGCATTACCAGGCAGCGGCGGCAGTGGTGGCAGCTCTTCGTTTGTTCCAATCAGTGGGACTGACGGCTCTGGAAGCGGTGAAGGCGAAAATGGCGGTGATACCACAACTGATGATCCAGCAGGCAACAAAGACACTTCTGCAAGTAGTGTATCGTCAGCATCTTCAACAACACTGAGCTACTTCCACAGACTGCTTGCTGCGCCGTCATTCCTGAACTCCAAGGCTTTCCTGGGCGACATTTTCGAGAAGGAGCTGATCCGCGGTCGTGAGGTGCGCTTCGTGCTCAAGATTCGCCTGAGTCCGACGTACATGCTGCAGTACAGCGACGAGATGTACGACCGCCTCGTGTACATTCAAGTGCTGGAGGAGATCGTGAAGGGCAACCTGCCGCTGCTGGAAGAAGAATCGGTGCTGCGTCTGGCATCGCTCGCGATCGCGGTCGACTGTGGCGAAGACGCACCGCAGCTGATCGATGAGCTGCTGGAAATGAACGTGCTCGAATACATCCCGTCAGACTGGCACAGTGTTCGAAGCGAAGAGGAGTGGGCGGAGCTCATTCTGGAGTTCGTGACCGAGAATTTGGTGGAAGAAGGCGCGGTATTCCCGGCGAACGAGCTGCAGCGCGCGTACATTGAAGAAGTGACGCGTCATCGGCTCTACGGCGCGGCGTTCTTCCCGTGCAAGCTCCTGAATCGCAGCAGCGGCGGAAGCAGTGCTCGAAATGGGAGCAGACGGGACATCGGCGGTGGTGGCGGTGTTGGAGCGGCGTGCCTCGGGGTCGAGTTGCCGAGCTACTTTGTGCTCGCAGTGAACACGTACGGCGTGCACTTTCTGGGCCGCGACGGCGCGAGTCTGGCGTTCTGCAACTACGCAGACGTGGCGTACAGCGGCGGGTCATACCACCAGTATAAGATCTGTCTGAAGAAAGCGTCCGAGGCCACTGGTGCGAGCATCTCCGAGGACGTGCTGCTGACGACCAAGTACTCGGACGAGCTCAGCGCGCTCATCGCCGATTACAAAGAGATCACGGCGCTCATGAACGAGGCATAAAGATAGCAAAAGGGAGGTTGAGAAAGAAAAAGACACACATTTATAAGCCAACTGTGAATTCCCACGACAGTCGGTGGTTTTTGAATGATTTCTGTTGGCTAACATTTTTTTAGTTTGTGACATTTAGAAACCACAAATAATAAGGTTACGTGTGAAGTTCCTGCCAACTGTGAAAAGGTAAAATATCTATTGAGTATACTATCTCAATTCAGTCATTTTGTAGAACAATCCCGTGTTAACGTGTTCTGTCAGTTCTGACTGAGAGCCTACGAGTCAAAGATTGAGTACGAAGGGGCTGGAAGCGGCCGCCATTCTCGATCGTCTGCTGCGCTTCTTGTTGGGTAATTCGCCTTTGTTGGTGCGTCTAATGTGTCCCAAGCGTTGCTCGCTTCCAATGGAAATGGTGTTGCCAGTTGACCCACACATCCACCCACAGTTTCAGCTCTCACTATCTATTCTGCTTAAACCAAAACACAGATCGATACAAACAATAGCGAGAATTCCGTTGTCCGCATTCCTTACAAAACTTCAGTTGTTATCGAGCAGCACATACTGACACACACGCGCGAAGTAATTCTAAGCAGAGTATCAGTTCATCGTGTTAGACTTACAACCAGTGCACTTTGACTTGTGATGTGTCCTACTCTTGCCAAGGCGAGCATGGACATTCTTCAGCTTGTTCAGCACGGACACCATGGAGTACATGAACTTGGTTTCCTCGGCGTCAGCGATGACTCTGACCTTGACTCCGCAAGCTGCAAGACTCGAGAGGATGCTGAAGCCTCGCCTGCTTGTTCTGCGCAGCCAACTCGATCAGTTGATCTTCTCGCTCCTGACTTAGTCTCTTGGGTCCGCCAATGCGCGTTTCTTCGCCAGCATGCTCGATTCTGTATTGCAACATCGATGCCGCCACCTGAGTCTCTTTTGCTATCGTTCCCCAGCTCAGTTAGCCCCATTCACTCATGGCTAGGGCCGCCTCAGTTACAGCAGCGCTCTCTCGCTCTCTCTTGGACTTGCTGGGCTGTTGAGTCCGCAACATGGGTCGTTCTTGTTCTCGTTTTCGCTCGTCTCAGTCTTGCCCGTGTTTCTTGGAGAAAAGCCAAATGAAAAAGGAAGCAACGAGTGCAAGGCTTCTTCAAGGTTCGTGAAGAGGCTGGTGGCGTGAGTAGAGAGAGCGAGAGAGAAGCCCTGCAGAGTGAGGAGCTGGGGGAGAATCCGCTGAATTTGACAATTCCAGAATTTCTATTTCGGATTTTGATAGAATTTCGTATTTTATAAAAAAAAATGTAACCAAAAAAATACAAAGAGGGTTCGATTTAGTCTCAATTCCTTCACTTTGGATTTCTTCTATACGTTCCAGTGAAAAACCACGCTGATCAATGTCTTTAGGTGAACCGCAGGTATGCAATGTCAAGTCAGAAGCAGATTTGGCTCTTCGAATGGCATTGCTCAACTGGAGCACAATCCACCCGTTCGACCCAATATCATATTACTGCGTCGAAAGTTTTTGGACCACTTAGAATTGTACCTAACAGAGTGTCATTTTTGTATTGGGTTTTGAATGGCTGCGTGTGCCTCCCATTTTCAATGTCATTTTTCTCCGTAAAAGGCTTGAGCAATGGAAACCGGAGAAATCCCTTTTCCAAGCGGCCTGGCCGAAATCAGGCCACCTTCAAAGGGAGTTTCTCGTCTCTCCGTGTGTATGTTTTTTTTCGAGAGAAGTGTGAAATTGGAAACAGGATCATTCGAGACGTACATTAACATGTAATCTAGATGAGTTAGTGTCTCGTCTCGTACATACGGTTTGTATGGATCTTGTTTATATTGACAATGGGAAAATGATAATTTCGGATGAATTCCCATTTTTAAGGCGACCAGGTATTTTCCCATGTTTGTATCCGAATATCGAAAATGTACAGATTTTCTTGCCCAAAATTCACGTGTTGTCACGAAAATCCAAACAGTAATCCAAAAGCAATTGATCACTCACTTCGCCATTTACCCACTTACCCATCAAGCCACAGCAACAGCAGCAAAGCAGCACCCGCCCGTCCGTCCGCAGCCAGTTCATGGGACGACAGGCGACGCACTCTCATTCATTATGGCGCTCCCTCCCAACGACCCCAGCGAGCGCGCGTTCCTCGCGGCGCTCACGGTCGTGCACGAGTACCAGTCGGACGCGGACGACGCCCCGCAGGCGCGGCTTCTGGAGCAGGCGCTCTGGGGTGACGACGACGACGATGGCAGCGATGGTGAAGGTGACGACGAAGACATGACGCTCACTGGTGATGACAACGAGCTGCTGCTCATCCCCGAGTTGGTCTCTGACGAGCTCACAGACAGCAGCAGCGCCACTTCCGCGACTGCAGCGCAGCCCGAACAGCAGCAGCTCCAGTACCAGCAGCTGCGCGTGACTGCGCTGCCAAACCGGCGCAACCTCGCGCGCAGGAGCCGGAAGAAGATGTTTAAGTACAAGCCCAACAAGGCGCGCGACGGGCGACGAGAGGAGCTGCTCTACCTCAACAAGAAGGTCTCGGAGCTCGAGACGCAGCTCGCCGCGGTCAAGAGCAAACAGAAGCCGAAAGCGGAAGACGATTTACAACATGGAGACGAGACCTCTTCGGCTCTGACCACCAACACCAGCACCGCTGCTCCTGACGCATCACCGCAAAACGCGATTGTAGCGAGCGTATGGCGTGAGATCGCCAGTCGCCAGAGCGACGAGCGCATCAAGGCCGAACGAGACAACATCCGTCTAAAGCTTGTGCTGGAGCACCAGATCAAGATCGCGAAGAGCCTAGAGAGCGTGCTGCACAGGAAACTGTCCACCAAGGTGGGTCAATATTGGCTTACTGCTCGTTCAAGCACTTTGACTACAATGAATCATATGCTTTGCTTGATGACTCCAACCGCAAACAGGAAATCGAGAAGTGTGTCGACCGCAAACTGCTGCACCACGCGTACCCGCCCACGCCCGACAGCGCGACGGACGAGGTGCTCTTCGCGGAGCTCTTGGCAGGCATCGAGCAGTCCTATGCCGAGGTGGACAGCGTCTTTGATGCCAATGAGCTTGGTCAGAGCGAGAACGCTGCGAGCGACGCGCAGGTGCGCTCTGACGGCGCTGGTGGCATGTTCCTCGAGTTCTTTGCGAATAAAGTGATCCCGTTCGACATGCACACGACCGGCGCGGCTGTGTGGCAGCACTTTGTGTACGCGAAGGAGCGCACGCCGTACCGCTTCTACTACAACAAATCCCACAAGGTGAGGCTTGTTGCGTTGTGTTTATCGGCGGGATTCAACGATGTGGCTCACTGTGTGTCTGCTTATGTGTTGCTAGAGTATTGATAGCACGGAAGACACAGTGGTGGAGAACTTCAACCTGGAGCTGCACGCGAACAGCACGAGCGGCAACTTCCGCGTCAAGCAGATCCTACGGCGGTACGTCGAGGACGAGCGCATCGTGATCGTGTGGCGCGCGTTCGTGGATCCGATCGAGTTCTCGGAGGAGCCGGTGTCGGGCGTGCGCTTCCACGAGAAAGGTTACATCGTGATCAAGAAGCCACAGAGCATCATGGACGACAGCTTCACGCTGCTGCAGCAGTGCGGCATCTCGACGCCCATGTTCACAGACGACCTCATGAGCGGCGACCACCCTAAGGTCGGCGCCATCACGGACTTTGTGCTGAGCTCCACCGCTGCGAATATCTCGGCGAGTCGCCAGATGATTGAGAACGTGCTGCTGGAGCAAGCGATGAAGAGCGATTCCGGAGCGCAGTTTTCGATAGGTGGTGGTGGTGGACAGTTTCTGATGGGCGTGTGACGGATAGATAGAACTACACGAATGGAACGTTGATTGGTATTTTATGGCGAGTAGGATGAGTGGATGGAGATAAGGACAAACACGCATGTAGGTTTTGACTTATTACAGCAGCAACAAAGGATTTGGAGCTGCTGGTCTGCTGAAGACAGACTGTGTGTGTGCGCGCTGTAAAGACTTGGGGAGCCACGTGTTAGGGTAGAGTTGAGCATTGAGAAGGCGTGGAGTCTGTCTTTTCACCGCATTACGAGAGCAGCTCCGAGGAATACAGAACCAACAAGCAACGTGCAACCGTTTGGGCATCAGTCAGGTCGACCTCCGGAACGATGGTATCACTTTTCCCGAGCACCCACTCTCTCGTCGATCTGTCATCCGACATATCACCCATGTCCGTCCACCGAGAGCATTTGCTTGGCGGGTGTGTGTCCGGACCTCCTCACGTCTCAGCGGTTCCTCAGGAGCATCAGTGGATGCGAATGCAAATGCGATCAGATGCAATGCGCCAGAAGTGTGTGGGCATCACGACACACACGCGCCTTCGCATCCTCCGTGATGGTTAACCATTTCATACCTTTTTCGCTAGGTAACTGCCACATATGCGCGCTCTTTCACCTTATTCTGTAACTCGATTCGCTAAAATTCGCCATACTCTGATACAAAATCAACTAAGAGAGACCTTCTTTAGGCAGCATAATCAGCTGTAGCGCCCCAGAGCGCGATCTGGTACATCAGGTAGGTCCGTCCGACCCGCCTTGTGCCTTGTCCCTCGCGCCAATGAGCTCATGCCAACCCACTGTCCTACCCACTGCGATCCCAATCTCTCTCTCTCGTACCGTATGAATGAATATGCGCAGCTTCCTTCAGCCACAGTCGTGAATTTCCGCTCTCCCTCGCAAGCCCCAAGCCAATCCCCCAACCAAAAGCCACGATGATCCAGATCGAGACCCCAGAGCAGTTCAACGAACTCGTGAAGCAGGACAAGCTCACGGTCGCGTCGTTCTCTGCGCCGTGGTGCGGTGGCTGCAAGACCGTGGCGCCGACCGTCGCCAAGCTCGCCGAGGAGCTCAAGGACACGCCGTTCCTCAAGGTGAGCGCCGAGGAGCTGGAGGAGTTCTGCGACGAGATTGAGGTCGACGGCTTCCCGAGCTTTCGCATCTACAAGAACGGCGAGCTTCTCGCCGACTACACCGGCTCCAAGGCCGAGAAGGTCGAGGAGTTCATCCGCAAGTACGTCAACTAGGCGCCTTGAACGTTGCGCTTTGCGCATTGGTGCGTTTAGTGACACTGCTGAACCACGAAGCACCCCGATTAGACTCTCACCGCTGCGAGCGCTCGCGCGCTCCTCGTTGTATGAACGATTGATCGATTGTTCATCGTGATTCCATGACGAGCTAGTGAGCAAGCTGTATGTAGCGCGTTTTTTGCCATCAACTTATCCTACAATATATATCAAGTCAACCGTGCTGCATTGCCCGTCTTTCTTGCTTGAGGAGCGCAGTTCATGTGAAGCTTCGCCATGGCCGTGAACGTGCTACATGTGCACCAGTATGTCTGCTTGAGTGCCGCCTAGTGGTGAAGTGCAATCTTCCTTCCCACTTCGGGCGATACAACAGCACGTGATTCCAAAATTTTCTGCCAAAGTGAGTGAGTGGGACGCATCCCCCTCTCACGCAACGTTAACCTCAGTGAAACTCTTCATTCTTCAACTCACCACCAAGCACACAAGACCCTTCAGCTGATACCAAAAGCCAAGATGAGCGCGTCGGCCGACCGTCGCCCCGTGTTCTACTTCATCGGCGACTCGCTCACGCAGGACGGTGGCAACCCGGAGACCAGCGGCTGGATCACGCTGCTGCAGCACAAGTACATCCGGTCCGTGGACGCGATCAACCGCGGACTCTCGGGGTACAACACTAGGTACGAGCGAGTCTTTTGCATGTGCACGTGTCAACGCTACTGTGTGGTAACCTAATGCCCTCATGCATGGGTTTTGGTGTTGTCTTTGCCTCTGCGTAGATGGTTCATCGAGCATGCGCTGCCCGTGTTTGCGAATGAACTCAAGACGCACTACGCGCCGTCGCTCGTGACGCTCTGGCTCGGCGCGAACGACGCCGCGCTGCTCAATGGCAGTGAGGCGTACCAGCATGTCACGCTCGACGACTACCGCGCGAACATCACGCTCATCCTGCGCACGTTGACGCCGTTGCTGCCTGCAAACGCCAAGATGCTGCTGATCACGCCACCCGCTGTCATCGACGCAGCACGACGTGCGCACTCGGCGAGCGGCGAGGATATCGACCGTTGCAACTGCACCGCTGGCGCTTACGCACGCGTGTGCGTGGATGTGGGCAAGGCCGAGGGCGTCGCGGTGCTGGATCTGCACACGTTCTTCAACGCGACGTACCCGCACGACGCTGAGCGCAGCGCGCTCTTTAGCGACGGGCTGCACTTCACGTCCAAGGGCAACACGATCGTCGCGCAGCAGGTCGCCGTCAAGATCGCCGAGCTCTTCGGGAAGGAGGAGCTCGCGCGCCTGGACGCGTGGCAGCTGCCCAACTGGCGCGACTTCATCGCGTAAGCGTGGCTCCATGCATATCAGCTCATGCAGATCTTTGACGCTCTGATTTGGAATGATGGAACATCTGATGCCCAGCAAGGGTCATTCCGTATTTTCCACATTAAAATAGGCCATTTTTTATGTTTGACTCCTTTTGCCACTGTATCCGTATTGTTTTGAGCCATTCACGTCTGGGGAACTTGGGGTAGTTTAGATAGTTGTGCAAGAAAGTAGCCCATGTCGGAATATTTTCGACCGAGAGAGAAGGGAGCCATCTTCAATTCCCTTTCTCTCTTCTGCAACGCACTTGACTGGAAGAGGCTCCCATTCCACAAAGCGCCGCCTAGAGCACAAGCAGCAGCCTCTCTGTATCAAGCCAGTCAGTCAGCATGGGGGTCATGGCGTCGACTGAGCGTCGCCCGACGTTCTACTTCGTGGGCGACTCTATCACGGAGTTCGGCAGCGATCCGCACGGCAGCGGCTTCATTGCGCTCCTGCAGAAGGAATACGTGCGCAGCGTCGACATGATCAACCGTGGACTCGCCGGCTATAACACGAGGTGCGTGCTGTTTTGTTTTTAAAGCGTGACACTTTATATTGTTTATCACGCAACTGCTCTACTTGTTATGTTGTCCTCACGCAGCTTGCTTGCCTCTCTCTGTTTTCCTTACTCAGATGGGTTGCCCAGCATGCGCTGCCGATCTTTGAGAACGAGCTGGCGACGCAGTTTCAGGCGAATTTCGTTACGGTCTTTCTTGGTGCGAACGATGCCGCGCTGCCCAACGGCCCGAACAAGAACCAGTACGTGCCGCTGGACGAGTACAAGACCAACTTGACGACGATCCTGACGACGTTGCGTCCGCATTTGCCCCCGAAAGCTAAGTTCCTGCTGATCACACCCCCGGCTGTCATCGACTCGCAGCGCGGCGGCAAAGATCGCAGCAACGAAGCAGCGGGGGAGTACGCGCGCGCGTGCATCGACGTCGCGAAAGCCGAAAATGTTGCGGTGCTGGATCTGCACACGTACTTTAACAAGACGTACCCGAACGAGGCCGAGCGCAAGACGTTCTTCGTGGATGGGCTCCACTTTAGCTCCAAGGGCAACGAGATCGTCGCGAAGATGATTGACGTGAAGATCAAGGCGATCTTCGACAAGGACGAGGTCGGTCGCTTCCGCCACATGCAGCTCCCTGGCTGGGACCACTGGGTCAAGTAAAGCAGCAGGCGGCGTCAAGTGAGCCAGTTGGATCACGAAGGCGACTTGCTCGCGTCCAGTAGGTACTTTGGGTTCGACGGCATCGCGGTCTTGAGCTGCTCGATTGTCTGGATGTTTGTGTACCATCAAATTCATATAGCACGTGGCAATTTTGTAAGGCTGTGCATTGCTTTGCAAGTGTATGATGTGAATGCCTCTCACGCATTGTACATACCTGTCGGATGATCACCTCCATCTTGCGATTCGAGATCAAGCTGCGGAAGTGCGGTCGCTTTGGCCGCTCGAGCGTCTACACACACATATATATACACGCCACGTCAAATCAGTTCAGGTACGAATTCTTCCGCAATGCTACTACTATAAACCGCACATGCAACTCACAAAGAACTCTATGAACTTGTCGAGCACGTGGATGTGCTTGGTCTGCTCCTGATGGTGGTGGAAGTGGTACATCTCGAGATTGTATCGGTAGATCTCGGCGCGAAAGATCTTGCGCTTCTCGCGCAGCTTGTCGCGGATCGTCTGCCAGATGATCGGCGTCGGCACTTTTGGGACGTCCTTGAGCAGGTCCACGACGTAGTACGTGAGCTCACCTTCGCTCACGGTCATACCCATGCGGTTGCGCTGCCGGACGCTGCGCACGCGCGCCTGCAGCTTGCCCCTTGGCGCGCTCACGAGGTTCCTCGACGACGGAGAGCTCCCAATCATCAGTGCTGCGACAGGCTGCACAGAGGACCCAGAAGAGAGCGAGAAGGACCCGCCGAGCATCGCGAGCGAGCTGAAGCTCTGCATGGGTGACTGGAAGTTGTTTCCGTGGCTGTTCGACGCCAAGATGCCGCTTTGCATGCTCACTTCGACGAATTCGCTGACCGAAGTCCCAAAGTTGCCGCCTCTATTGTGGCTCGAAGAGAGCTGCAAGGCCCCACTGCTGTCTCCAGATGGACCCGAGATGCTGCCAAAGATGCCGCTGCTATTGCTGCTATTGCTGCTGTTGCCTATCGGAGTCATGACGAGGCGTTCGAGCTTGTCCTTCCAGGCCATGATCTCGGTCGGCATTGGACTCGCAGATGTGAGCAGCACGAATCGGAACGCTCCCTGTCTGAAGACCATCAGGAACGGCTTCCAGCGCGCGCTCGAGTAGTTGTGGTACGCTTGCAGCGACGATGTTGAGAGCTCTCCGCTGGCTGTGGAACTCCCGTCAAAGAGCGCAAAGTTGCTGCCGCTGTTGCTCTCAAAAATGCTCTCGTGGAAGTTGCACCGGTAGTTCTTCACTTCGACGACCAGGTTGTCCTTCGAGTCCTTCGGGTCGGAAGAGTTCTCGCCACTGCTACAATAACCGCGCAAGCAACCGTCAGACGTGAGCACAAAGTGCGCAGTGAACCATTTCTTCTGTTCAGGCAGGTTGAGGAGCTTCTGTAGGGTCATATCTGCGCTGGTGCTGCTACTGGTATTGGAATTGATACTGGCACCGTTCCCAGACATCCCTCCCCCCGCATGCGAAGGCTGCTGGAAGATGCGCTGCAGGTGCGGCATTTGGTTGATGTACTCGAGCCGCAGACGGGTCTCGACGTTGATCCACTTGTGGTAGAGCGCTTCTTCACGCGCCTTGACCATGAGCTGTACGTGACGCCACCAGCGCTGGATGAGCTGGACCTTGCGCTTGATCTTCTTCATCGCGATCGCAAACTGCACGTCGATGGACAATCCGCCGAGAAACTTGCGCAGGATGCTTACATGCGCGGCTTTCTTGCGGATACGCATGTGGAGCCGGAAGCGGAAGCTGTTGGTCACGATCACGTGGTTCGCGTACTGCAAGCAGCGCGTGTGGTCGAGCTTCTTCCACTCAGCGAACACCACGCGCTGGAGCTGCTCGCGCTCCTTGCTCTGGATCTTGCGAATGATGGTCACGAGGTGGTAGATCTTGCTCATGCGCACGCTGAAATCCGCGATACACGCCAGAGTGACCCAGCCGCGCAGTGTCTTGTCAAGCTTGGCGTTCTCCTGGATGAGTTTGGTGATCACGATGGCCGTTGAAGCTGTCGCTGGTGCTGCAGGTGCTCCGTTGGGGTTGTTGGTGCTGCTGGATAACGGCTTTCGCACGAGCGCTGTTTGTTTCGATGGTGAAGAGGACGATACCAAGAGCTCCGTCAGGTGTCCTGGTGGCTGGGAGCTGCCCATATCGAGAAAAATGGACGACCGCCGCTTGAAAGTTGTTGCCGGCGACAAGTGTGCAAGCCCTTGGTCATGATGGTGCTGGCTAATTTGGTCATTCTCGTTCCTGTCATCGCTTCCTGTGCCATCTCGGCGCCTTCTCCTCCTGCTCTGAATCAGCTCGAGTCGTCCCTGGAGCTGCCGTGCTTGCCGCAGTCGCTGCACTGCGCTCTGTGAGTCCAATTGGCTCTTGTTCTTCGCGACAAAGTCGACTGTCGACTGCTCCATCCGGTGGTTCTCCGCTTCGATGGACGCGGTCGTGCACCTTCGAGACGTGAGTCGTGGTGAGCGCGGCCAGCTTGGGTTGTCGTTCTTCGGCGCGTTCTTGTCGAGGAAGCTGCTCTCTGGCACGTAATAGTAGCTTGAGACGATGTTCGCGGTGGGTGAGACCAGCAGTGCAGCCTCCGTCTGGCGAGGGATTTGCGAGAACACGGCGACCGCGGTGCGCGACGTTGTGAGCGCTTCGTTCGTGATATATTGACCGGGGCCGAGTTGGTCTGTCGAGAAGTTCTCGTGGAAGCGGTCCGAGGGGCTGAACTTTACTGATGTGGCCGTCTTTGGACGCAGGTTGATGACGTCGTACTGACCAGGGCCGAGCGCGAAGTGGTCCTTCGCGATGCCCACGGCGTTGTTCCCATCGTGCGCGATCTTGGGACGCGTGTTGCCTTGCTCGCCGAAGAGGAACTCGTCCTTGCGGGGTTTCATCTGGTGAAAGTTGATGTACACATCGCCACCCTTTTTGGGGAGAACCTTGTCCTTCAGGCCCACGGGCGTGCAACAGTGACTCGGTGTGGGCTCGCGCGGGTGGAAAAACTGTCGGTTCGTCTCCATCACGTGCGAGCGGCAGTAGCCCTTCGCTCTCGTGGCGATGCTGTGCTTCTTGCCACCACTGTCGAGAGGCGACTGGGGCTTGCGGGGGCGCTGCAAAGGAAACTGGTACGTCGATTGGCAGGCGTTTGTCACGCGCTCACGGTACTCCTGCATCTGCAGGATCATGGCGTGCGATGTGTGGCCGTGGCTCAGCGGCGATGTGCTCGGACGGTGGACGGGGACATGAGGATGCTGCTGCTGAAGATGGCGAGGATGTAGTGGCGGTGGTTGCGCTAAAGTTGTTGTTGCAGCTGTCGGAGCTCCTAGAGTCGAAACTGGAGCTGCCAAGCTGCTTGATGAAAACGAAGAAACTGGTAGCTGCACGGCTTGAAGAGCGCTTGTATTCGGCAAGGGTGGCTTGCTCTCCTCATGCGGCTCTTGGTTGGTCAACTTTGTCTGCGGACTTTTCGCTTCGACTGCGCCATACTGACCTCCAGTTGCGTGCCCAGTGCTCTTGCTCTTGCTCTTGGTCTTCTGCTGTGGCAGTCCACCTGCTGTGTGATGGAAGACCCGCGATGCCATGAAGATCGTCCCTTTCTCCTTCCAGCAATGGTGTAGATGGGGAGAACACCAGCAGTTGGGCCAACAGTTGGACGTTGACTGACTGGAGCTTGTCTGCACGGCCCCACACACGTGAAATGCATCTAGAATTAGCGCACAAATGAATGCCACGTGACGAAACTGATCAAGTTTTGCTGTCTAAATTTAGAATCGACGGTTAAGCAAAATGTATTCATCATCTTCAACATGTGAATGGATGGCTACACACAGCACGTAATGAATCTCAACACACTAGGCAATAGACTTACCAGCCCATGGCGCACCCGTCGGCGCGTCCGTCCGAGCCTGCGGAGAGCACGCCCGTCTGCGGGTTGCGCAGGATGATCTGTCCTCTGCCGAACATCGAGCGCTTGAGGCCCGTGAGCTTGAGTAGCACGTGGCCGTACTCGGTCTGCAGCTCGTCGATGACCTCGTCACGCACGCCCTCCTCAATGAACACGTAGCTCTTCGTGTTGTCCTCGTGCTGTGCGTCGATACAAAAGCGTGCGCCGTCGATCGCCTCCTGCGGGTTGAGTTTGTGAAAGAGCAGATTGCAGAGCACCTGCACGTGACCCTGCGGCTGCATGAAGCCGCCCATGACCGTGAACGTTGAGTGGAGGTCGTTCGAGCCCGCGAACGTCGAGATCGCCGGGATGATCGTGTGGTACGGACGCTTGCGTGGCGCGAGCGCGTTCGGGTGCTCGGGGTCATCCAGACAGAAGTTGCTGCCGCGGTTCTGCAATGTGAAGCCCGTGTGGCGTGGCACAAAGCCCGTGCCGAAGCCCTCGTAGTTGCTGTTGACCATCGAGACCGCGTTGCCGGCTCCATCGACGACCTGGAAGCTCACGGTGTCACAGCTGAGCGCGGGACTCCCGCGCTTTGGGTCAATCGTGGCCTTATCCTTATTGATCAGTGCCGCGCGCTGCTTGGCGTACTCAGAGCTCAGGAGCTCCTCAATCGGGAGCGTGTTGTGCTCCATGTCGCTCACGTACCACTTGGCGTCCGCGAACGCCAGGCGCATCGCCTCGATGAGCAAGTGCAGGTACTCAGCACTGTTGTGGGCCGGAACCAAGTCATGGTCCTCCGGCAACAAATGCTCGAGGATGTTGAGTGCGAGCAGTGCAGTGATGCCCTGGCCGTTCGGCGGGATCTCGTACACGTCGATGCCTTTGAACGTGGTCTTGATCGGAGTCACGAACGTCGACGTATGCGCCTTGAGGTCCTCCAGCGTCATCACACCACCCTTGGATTGGATCATCTCCACGACCGCCTCAGCGATGCGGCCTTCGTAGAAACCCGCCTTGCCCTTGGCCGCGATCTCTTCGAAGCATGCCGCCAAGTACGGGTTCTTGAAGATTTCGCCAGCGAGAGGCGCACGACCGTCAATCAGCAGCTCCTGCGGAAATGGGACAGTTGTATACACATTCACATGCACTCGTCAATATCTGAGTCGTGTCATTCCTAAAGATACTCCAAACACGTAATCGTTTAGATGGACAAGGATTAGTGCACTTACATTCGCGTATGGGCCGCGCTCCAGCTGAAACTGACCGCGCTTCCAGGACTCGGCCGTGATCGTGCTCACTGGGTATCCATTCTTCGCCAATTCGATCACCGGCTCGAGCACTTTCGCGATCGGCAGCGTGCCCCAGGTGTCGAGTGCGTCAATCCAGCCAGCGACCGTGCCCGGAACCGTGACGGCGTGGCCGTGGTCACGCGGGATGAACGTGGGGGGCTTGGCGGCGCCCGCAAAGTCGTTGATCGCCTTCTCTCTCGTGAGCGTGGCGGGGCTGCGACCGCTGCCGTTGAGTCCGAGCACCTGCTTGGTCGCGGCGTCGTAGTAGAGCAGGAAGCAGTCACCGCCGATGCCGGTCGAGCATGGCTCCGTGAGATTGAGCGCCGCGGCGATGGCGATGGCGGCGTCGACCGCGTTGCCGCCCTGCTTGAGGATACGCAGACCGATCTCGGTCGCCAGCGGCTGCGAGCTCGCGACCATGCCGTGACGCGCGAAGACGGGGGAACGCTTGCCGATGGTCACCATCTTGATGTGCTTGGTGTGGAGGAGGAGGTGGCGGTGACGGTGGCTGTTCTATGGGCTTCGAAGCAAGTCGAGGAATGACAGTGAGCAACAGCAAGAGTGCAGCAATTGTGCACACGCAAACTGCTGCGGTTGAAGAGTGAGTACGCGTCGACGGTATGCGCACACGACACACGATGCGTTTTCGGTCAATCAACACTCATCCGAGGAGCTCCTTGATCATTCGCGCCATGTGTGTGTCCACCCATCCTCCCTTTTTCTGCACCGATTCATTTGCGTGTCAAAGAACAATCCATTTCGGGATATGCCTTTTTTACGCCCATCTGCAGCGCTCCACAATCCAATGTGAGACTCATGGTGAAACATCTGGAGAGTGTGTGCTATTTGACTTGATTGCAGCTCATAACAGGTACCAGGATCGAGCACATTATCGGAGCTTGCACTGTGCAGTGTATCAAGGTCTTTGCACTGCAGACCCCACCGTTGTCTGCATCTATCAGACCGTTAAGAACGCTTGTGGATCTAGCAAAGGTCGATTTTGAATGCAGGGGGTGGGGCATTATTACTTCTTCATGAGTGGCAGCATTTTGAACGGCGGCGGCGCGAAGAAGCGCTCGAGCGTCTACGAGCAGTACCTCAACATCAAGCAGAGCGCGATTCCTGCGCAGCAGTCGCAGTCGCAGTCGCAGTCGCATCCGTCCAGAGGAGAAGCGCCGCCTTTCGTCCCTTCTTCTCCACAGCCATCAGCTGCTACTTCTGCGTCTGCGCCCCAACCGAACGGAGCTATGCAAGAGATCACCAACTCCACTGGTACGTAGCTGCTCGTTAGTTACGATGGCATCGTTGTGATGGAATAAGATCACACAATCGACCTTTTCAAGGCGTCGTTGTGCCTAAAATGAGCGAGCGGATGTGGCTAACATGTGTGTCGTTGTGGCTGGTTAACTGCTCTTGCCTTGCGGCGGCTCTTGCGTTTGCTACTGTTTTTCGCGCGTTGGCGTTGGGTGCTGACTACAGACGAGCTGGAGCTGGAAGCCGGCGAAGTGGTTAGTGAGCTTATTGCATGTGATGAAAACCAAGACGTCAACATTGATCGTTCAAAGCAGCCGGTCGTGAGTGAGCGCGAGGAGCCGCAGCCGCAGCCGCAGAAGAAGCCTCAGCTGCCGCTGGCTGCTTTGAATGATCGTGACGATGCTGCGGTTGAATTTTTAAAATCACCTGCCGATACGAACAGTTCTCTAATCACCGCGCGTTCTTCTGCTCCTGTCGATTCGCCAACGTCTGCTGCTACTGCTGTTGCGTCTGCCACCGATGCTGCATCGTTGAATCCTGCTAATGCTGTTGCGCCTGCCACTGTTGCTGATGCGGATGTGCCTCCTACTGCTGCTGATCCTGTCGATGCTTCAACTGTCGATGCTGTGCCGACTTTGGAACCTGTCGTGTCTTCTGCGTCGCCAACTGATGTGTCGTCGACTACGAATACTACCAATGCTCCTCCTGAGAAGTTCTCGGCTGTTCGCAACAACTTTCCGATGCCAAACCGATTGAATGAGCGCGGATCACCTGGTGGATCTCCTGGTGGATCAGGGCGAGAACACGGCGGTGGCAACGATCCGCGCATGCCACCACCAGAGTGGCAAAGGAGATCGCCTCCTCCTTCGATGAACGGACACGGACGACCAGACGGACGACGAGACGGACCAACAGATTTCGACCGACGACCAAGTGAATCGTTCAGTCCACGTGGACCTGGAGGACCGCCAGGAGCGTCAATGGGCTCGCCACGACGCAATAGATCTCCGGGTCGTGGTCCTCCGAATGGACGAGGTCGTAGCCGCAGCCACAGTCCGCCGCACAACAACCACGGACCGCCATTCAGAGGACCCCAGCCAGACCAGCCGCAGGGACGTCACGAGCCACTGCCTTCTAAGTATGAGTCACTGCCGAACAACAGACCGCCATCACCTTGGCACGGAGACCGTCCTGGCCCAGGTCCAAGTCCATTTGGACGTCGATCTCCGTCTCCAGATCGACGAGGTGGCGGCAGCTTCGGTCGCGGTCCCAGTCCTGGCCGTGGTGGTCCTCCTCCAGGAGATTTCCGCGGACGAAGTCCAGGTCGGGGTCCTCCTCCATCGGGAGGTTTCCGTGGTCCAAGCCCCGGTCGCGGTCCTCCAGGAGATTTCCGTGGACGTAGCCCTGGTCGTAGTGGTCCCTCTCCCGGGAACTTCCGCGGACGGAGTCTTCCTCGAGGAGGTCCAGGCGGTCCTTCTCTTGGCCCTGGTGGTCCTCGACGCAGTCGCAGCCGCAGTCCACCACGCAACGGTCCAGGTTTCCGACCTGGGAGCCCTGGTCGCTTCGGACCACCAGGCGACTTCCGCGGACGAAGTCCTCCACGTAATGGTCCAGGTGGTCCTCCTTCTGGTCCTGGTCGAAGCCCACCACGAGATGGTCGCTTTGGTGGCCTTCCTGGCCCCAGTCGAAGAAGCCCTCCGCGCTTCAACGGCCGTCCTGGCAGCCCACCACGCTATGCCGGCGGTCCTCCTGGACCTGGACGGCCTGGAAGTCCCCGTTTTAATGGACGCGGTGGAAGCCCTCCACGTTTTAATGGTCGACCTAGTGGTAGTCCACTACGCTTCAATGGTCCTGGCCCTGGTCGTGGCAGTCCTCCACGCTTCAATGATCGCGCTGGTAGCCCGCCACGCTACGGCGGTGGACCTCCTGGACCTGGACGGCCTGGAAGTCCTCCCCGTTTTAATGGACGTGGTGGAAGCCCTCCGCGTTTTAATGGTCGACCTAGTGGTAGTCCACCACGTTTCAATGGTCGCGCTGGTAGCCCGCCACGCTACGGCGGTGGACCTCCTAGACCTGAAAGACCCGGCAGTCCACCTCGCTTTGGAGGCCAAGGTTCAGTCCGACCTCACAGCCCGCCTCGCTATGGTGGCCTACCTGGACCTGGTCGCCCTGGTAGCCCTCCGCGAGATGGCTTCAGAGGAGGCCCTCCACCAAACTACATGGACAGCCGCAGACCGCCACCTCCGATGATGATGAACGGCCATGGGCCACCACTGCACGGCGAGTACCCTCCGCGCGGCCGAAGCCGCAGCGCAAGCCGAGACGTGGGCCCTCGCAAAAGAGACCGCAGCTGGGAGCGTGAACCTTTTCCACAAGGACCTCCTCCAGAAATGCGCCAGGCGTCCGTGGTGTATCCGGTAAGAACTTGCTCGATTGTCTATTTGTCGGTGTGCGTATGGCCAAGGAACTTGGTATGTGGCTCACCATTGCTTACTATTTGATTTGTTTTGGTTTCAGATGGGCGACTGGACGGTGGAGCTCAAGCGAAGCGGCAAGCCAAAGTGCCGCTGTCGAGGCGCCGCGACTGGTCTTCCTGCGACCACGCAGCTGTACGTATTCGCCCGTTGAATGACTTCCTATGGACGCATTGAACTTTGTTTGGCTCACGCTATGTGTCCTTGTGTTTGTGCTTTGTCTGCTTTATGATTCCAGTCCATTGGCGCTTGACGTGGTGCAGCTGCCGCATCTGGACAAGTACCCCGAATTCCTGATGCTGAGCAAGCGCGACCTCCGCCGCAGCGTGTACGAGCTGATCCCCGAATCGGACGCGGATCGACGCGGCTACGACGAGTTCCGCGAGTACCTCATGCGCGGCCGCAACGTGCCGCGCGCCGGTATGTCGTCGGAGATGGACGCATACGGCTACAAGGCGTTCATCCTGCCGCCGGGCATCGCCGCGCGCGCGCTCGGATACAAGGGCGAGATGATGATCGTCGTGATCCGAAAGAAAGCGTAAACCAAGCGAGTGACTAGAGACATAGCATAGCCTATGTGGCTGTAGCAGCACCAGTAGTCCAGCAGCGCTCAGCCAGCCAGCGGGTCTCGAAAGTATGAAGAGGGACGCGAAGGAGAAAACGCCTATCTATGGATGGTCTTCCTCTTGCGCCTTGTCTGTTGCACAAAAAAGTAAAAGGGAAATCAGTTCGTAGCGTTTGCCCTCACTGAGTCGTTTGCAAGCAAATGCCCATCATTGTTGCCAGTATTGGTGCTCCCCATTTTGAAAATGGCTTGGTACTCGCTTCTTGATATTGTGAATGAACGAGCGCCAGTCAACACGCCGCTGAAGCAATGGCTGAAGAGAGCGAGTACAAAAGGGAATTCAATACGATTTTCATTTCATTATCAGCACGCACGCCGTTTGACGATATCTGGAACACGCGCTTGCTACGCGTTAGGTTGGAAGCGTTAGGGACTTTAGGATAAGATACTACTGGTAAGAGCGAGTGAGCGAGCAGGTACACACTGGTGGCGGTGGGCAGGTGGGGAGCTCCCGAGATAGTATAGGTCTCACCCCTTCCCACCCAGTCATTCACCATCCATCTGTCGATCGTTCGCTCGCTCACTCAAAGGGACCGAAGAAGAACATATAAGAGGGACCACCACTACACTACATAATACCGAGGTACGCTCGCTGGTACTTGTCGTACCAACGAGTTCGCCAGTTGTTGATCGACTGATCAATCAGCTGGTTTACAAAGAGTTGGCAAGCGCTCGTGCGCTCGCCGGGCTTCAACCGCGAGCGGAGACCTTCGATCACGGCTTTCTTGCCGCCTGTGAAGCACGGCAAGTCCGAGTTGCCGACCAGCATCATCTCCACGAGCAGCACGATCTTCTCCATGTTGCGCTGCAGCGCCAGGAACGCGCGAATGCACAGCGATCGGAAGTACCGGAACGTCGAGCTGCGAGGACCGCCCATGAGCTCGACGAACTCGTCCGTCAGCTTGAACGGCGCTTTCTCAAAGTTCAGGTTGCTTCCAGGGCTGTTGGTGAGCAGGAACCCGAAGTCGATGTGGATCACGTGACCCTGCGTGTCCAGCAAAATGTTGCCGTTGTGACGATCCTTGATCTGGAATACGTAGCACACCATCGAGTAGGCGGCAAGGCTCTCCACAAAGTTCCGCTGGGCGCGCGCAAATCCGACAGACTCCTTGTCGCCATGGAGGCGATGGTAGAAATCCCTGTTTGACGACAGCAAGAGTTTCATAAACGATTAAAACGATCCATGCACAGGTATCAGCGGTAATCAAGGGACGAAAACTTAACTTACAAGAGAGTCGTGTAGTCCGGATCGTTGCGCTTGAGCGAATCGAGCGACACTGTATCTGGAACAGCTTCAATCAACCCAGTCTTGGCAGACGTCGCAATGACATTGTAGGGTCTGCACATATTTGGAATAGAAAAGAAGATACCATCAGACATCACACAAACTAACAAGCAGATACCAAGAAAACAGTCGTGTGTACCTGAGAGTCAGCGGGAGGGAATACTCTTTGAAGATTCGATCGCACTGCGCGATGAGCTGCGCCGCAAACTGCTCCTGTCGAAGATCGTCATTGCTCTTCACAATGACGGAGAGAAGGCGCCAGCCCGGATGGTCACTGAATTGCGATGTCTTGCGAATGCGTGCTTCTTTCTCGCTCCATCGTTCGCGGAACACGATCACGGGGGTCTCTTCTTCCTCTTTTGTTGCCGAATCTTCGGGGATGCTCGAGATCTTTTTCTCGTCCGAGTCCGAGTCCGTGTCGTCGCGCTCGTTGTCAGTCAGACCGTCTTCAAGATCAAACTTCACTTTCCAAGCGTTGCTGTCGGTGAAATCGAGACTCATGCTCAAATCGCGATCTCTCTTGCGCGGACCCTTTTCGTCTTGAGACGTGTCGTTGTCTTTCTCCGATTTCTTGGATTTCGCGGAAGCCTTCTTCACTTTAGCAGCAGGCTTTGCAGCTGCAGATTGCACGTCAGACTTCACTTCAGGCACAGCTGGTTCTTCGATCGCTTTCTTCTCTTCCTCCACCGACTCTGAGGTTTCTTGAACTGTTGTCGAAGACTCAGCTCCAGCATCCAGAGTGCTTTCAGGGTTCGTGCAGACCTCGTCTTTCTCGTGCTTCTGCTTTTTGGAGAACCAGCTCGAGTAGAAAGTGTCAAACTGCCCGCCTGAGCGCGCCGACGCACTGGATCTCGCTTTGCGGCGACCTGCTCGAGGCAAGCTCCACTGCCCCATTCGCATTTTCTGCTCCTCATTGGCTTTCTCGAGCAACTCGTTCGCTTTTTTCTCGGCTTCGTCTTCGCTCTCGTTCGGCTTCTCTTCTTCAATCGCCTTCGGTTTCTCTTCTTCGACGACTTCCTCAATTACGACTTCGACTTCCTTTTCATCGTCGCCTTCTTCGCCGTCCAGCGGATCCTTCGGGGTAAGCGGCAGAGCACCTGCGTCCAGGTCCTTCATGTCCGCTTTTTTAGGGTTCAGGGGTTTCTGAGGCTTTGGCTTCTTCGACCCTAGCAGATTCACCAGGAACGCCGGCGCAAAAGAAGACGACGTCGAGGCCGCTGGTTCGCTCTCCTTTTCAGTCTTTACGGATTTCAGCGTTACGATCGTTGTTGTCTGCGCTTCCCCGGTCTGGGATTTGAGCGACTTGGTATCACTTGGTTCCAGCACCTGTGGGTCCGTGGCGCTGAGAATCGACCGTGTACTGGAACTATCGGTGCAGTCGGTGCGCTCGCTCATTCGCTTTGGGGTCGACTCGGAGACGCTCGAATCCGAGGTGTGTCCGTTCTGGGCCGCGAGTTGTGACGCATCCGCAACATGGTGACCACTTTTCTTGAATGGCAAGATTAGCGAAAAGCCTCGAGGCTGCGTTCGACTGGCAGCTGGAGACACTCTCTTCTTCTTGGGGGTCGCTGCTGTCGGCACCACCGAGTAGTCGAGAACTTCGACAACCAAGAAATACGGCACACGCTCCTTTGTGGAAAACGTGAAGCACTCCTCCACCTGGATCGCCTTCACGCGGTGGTGCGTGTTCCCGATTGGAAGATACAGCACGTCCGAAGGCAGCACCTGCTCTTGAATCGCACTCAATCCGGAGCGCAATTCGGGCACTCTCTGAGCCAATGGAGTCGCAATGAGGCGATCCGCTAGATCCGTGAGTGCGCCGACGAAATCCGGGGTCTGCTTGAACAGAGACGTTTGCTGGGAGCTGCCTTCTTCGGGACGCGCCTCATACACCACACGTTGCTGTTTGCTCTGCAAGTGGACAGCAAACGACTCGTCGGTCTCGAGCACTTTTGGGTCCATCTCTTCGTCAATCGCGAAAACCGACGACCGGCGGCGCAGCAGGTTCGACGGCTTGGACACCATCACTTCTTCGTTGCACAAGCCGTTGTTCATCAGTAGCGCTGGGACTCCGGCGCGCTGCTCAATCGCGGTCAACAAGTCCGAGTTCTCTTGGTCCTGGGACGCTGTCACGCTTAAATATTCCGATTTGTAGCTCTTCGCGTCCTCGCAGAATGACCGCAGGAACCACGTCAGACGATGCGCGAACGGGAGCGACTCACCGCTGCGCGACATGAGGAAGCACTCGAGCTGGTGCTGCTTGGCGTAGTTGCCGTGGAGCAAGAACGTGCATAGCTGTGGGATGTAGAACTCAAACTGCAGGCATACAAACACGAGTGGTTAGCTTGAAACATAGCGAAACCATGGAGGTGGGCAATAGTAAATAGTACGCTACCTCGGTCGCATTGGACTCGCAACTGCTGTACAGCTCTTCGACGATGTCTTGGTGCGCGTAGAGCTTTAATAATAAGTGAAACACATCGTTCTGCTGCTCAAAAGACGCCGCGCCGCTGGCGGCGCCGCCTGACTCGGCCTTCGAGAGACTCGTGATCTTCTCCATCGTGTTGCGCAGCTTCTCGTCCCAAAAGTGCTTGAATTTCTCTACGTTCTTGTCCGGCTCCTCCTGCTGCTTCTGCTTCAGCTCCGCAAACTCCATCTTGCTCATCGACGGGATCGACGTCAGCGTCGGCTTGCCCGATGACGGCGATGTGTCCACGACAACACTGGCGCGCGTCGACTTCTTGCGCTTGAGCTTGCGCGGCTTGCGGGAGAAGAGCGACGCGCGCACTTTCGCGGGAAAATCGATGATCGAGAACCGCGACGGCGACTCGGACGAGCTCGACGTGCGCCAGTCGCTGTCTTCCTGGTCGCCGATACCGAGCAATTTCGAGTCGTCGCTCTCTTCATTCACCACCACCATCGTGACCGACTGGTTGTTGCTAGTAGTAGTACTGCTGTTGGACGTAGCGTCCGTGAAGGCTGCGGGCGGGCTCTTGGTGTCGTCCTCCGCCTCCGGCTGCTGGTTCTCACTTACTTCAACCGCCACCGCCGTGTCCATCGCCACGCCTTCTGTCTGTGCTTCTTCCTGTGGTTCTTCTGGCCCAGCGTCTGCGCTGCTGCGGTTGTTGCTGCTGTTGTTGCTACTCGTAGTCGCCAGCGCCAGCGCGATCTGCTTCAGAGCCGCGTCAGCCTCCATATTCATGCCCACGTGCGGCAGAGGCAGCACGTGCTTGGTGTCGATCTCCATTGCGACCGTCGTCATGCCAGTCGATCTGTTACTTCACACACAGAAAGAGTTGGTGGTGCTTGCTGGTTGCTGTGGGGATGGAATGTACGGTACTGAGTGAGGCGTAACTGAGCGGATAGCCCAGACAAGCAAGTCGTTGTCGTTACGCTTTCACTCTCTCTTGGTTTCCGACCTGGACAGCCCACTCGCTCGCTTTGCTCTGCTTTGCGCTTGTTGGTCTCCGTCGTGACTGGGTCTGAGTTGTGGTTGTTCCCACCCACAACAAGCACACACAAACAACACAAGCAAGCGCAAAGCAAAGCAAGTTCTTCCTTCCCTTCTCTTCCTCCCTTCTGGAACGGCTGCGTGCGCCTTGTTGTTTGTTGTTTTTGCTGGCGCAGGCAACAAGCAAAAGCGCCTGTTCACGCAAGCGAGACAGCGTGCGCATCTCATGCGCCGTCTTTCCCCGCAGGTCAGGATAGGAGCAGTGTCGGTAATTTAGATAGTGAACTGCTTTAACGTGCAATTTGGTAACTTTCTTGAGTACTTGGAAGATGCTGTGATTGGACGTCATTTCCGTTTTGTGTGTTGTATTGCTTTAGTAGATAGATTCACGCAATGCACACACTGCGCCTAGCGCCTCGATGTCTCCTCCCCTTTTCGCGCGCAAAGCCAGCCGAACGCAGGATTTTCAGCCAATCATGCATCGAAATCGTCCCTTTTGGGAAACCATATGGTCAAAGATGCACCCCTGTCGAAAAATAACGGCCGCCGAGCCGAGATGAAGATGAAGATCATTCATGGAAATTCGAAATCAATTGCGCGATTCTGTTTGCTGTCAAAGTGTCTCTCAGATCCGTCAAAAGTGCATTGCATTCTGGAGAATTGGAGCGAGCAACGTGCATTGCCACCAGTACTTTTGTACATCCAGTCAATTTGTTTATGTGGCTCACAACAACAGGTTTGTTGTTGCCTGGTGCACTTTGTTGCCTTGTGTTGTTTGTGTTCCCCCTTTCTTCTTTCTTTCAAAATGCGACACCGCGAATGCAACACAAGCATGCGCCGCCACTGGTCTCTATCACGGCAACTTGCTCAAAAGTTGTGAGCAACTGGCTCGTTGAAGCAAAGCAGACGTGGCCGTTTCGGAGCGAGCGTAGCGCTGCGTGCGGATGCGATTCATGCCCTCGTATGATATATGAATCGGTTAGTTTCCAATGGTTTCACATTGTCATTGCCTCCTTGCCTCCAAGGCCATTTGGGGCTGCCTACCTCTCAGACGACAAGTACCAAGTATCATGGCGAATGTGGAGCTCTACGCCTGTAGTTTGTATCGAATTGCAAGGTTGAGTGATGCAGATCTGATGGATACGACTTGCGAATAGCTCGTTGTGCACAACTACCTCTGTGATATGTGTGTATGTGGCTATAGCCCTTAGACCCGCACGTGTATGCTGCAAAAGAAGCAGAATTTCGCGCGGCAAAAGAAACCCTTGAACCGTCCGTCAGTGCTACTTATTTCTTGCTGTGCGCACGTATCTTTGGGATTTACAGACAAGCTCAAAAGCTGTCGGAAGCTGGTAACAACAGCGTTCTTCCGAGCCATGGTTATAAAGAGACTGACTGATCCCTTCGTGTCTGACCCGACCATCACCAAGCAGCTCAGTAGCTAGACTCGGTGTCGCTGTATCATACAGTATTTCCTTCAGCTCTTCTCCTTTCAAATGATCGAGTCGAATGTTCCAAGGCACAGTTTGATCTCCTCAGCTTCAGTTGAAGTGGACCTGATTGACTGACTGGCTTCTGCCATCGAAACGACCAGCACTCTCTTAAGTTCGCACCACCTCAACGCGAACTTTGCGCATCGGAAAGTCGGAACATCTCAAATGCGGATGCCACGTGTGAGTTTTACTCGTTTTCACACGCCACTTTGAGCAGCCGAGCAAATACCAGATTTGCGGAATACTTACAGAGAAAGTGACTGTAGGGAAGCTCTCAGTCAATTATACTTTGCACCAGCGCGGGATTTCAGCGCTTGCTTTGCCTTTTGCCTTTTGCGGAGCGGCGGCGCTGCGGAAATGATCACAAGGAAGCTCATTTTCGAAAACTCGCCTTGTTCTTGTGAGGCAGGACGTGGAAGCACATCCACGCCAAACCGCCCGGCCCGCGGGGGGGGGGCGCGGCGGCGCCCCGGGCGGCCCGCCCGGCCCGGCGGGAGCGGGGCGCGGGGGGCGGGGGCGGGGAACG